>CAUYSK010000611.1:0-37427 GCA_963575035.1 Avahi laniger | reverse complement strand
CAAGACCCTGTCTCTATGAAAAATAGAAAAACTAGCTGGGCATGGTGGCACATCTGTAGTCCCAGCTTCTCAGGAGACGGAGACAGGAGGATAGCTTGAGCCCAGGAATTGGAGGTTGCAGTGAGCTACTACACTCTATCTAGCCTGGGCAACAGAGTGAGACCCTGTCTCAAAGGAAAAAACAAAACAAAAAAAAGAAGTGGTGGCCAAGAAGGGTGAATTCCAGGGTCACAACCAACACTTATTCACTGCAGAGTGAAAAACAGCAATTTTACAATGACGGTTTTTTTTCACAAGTTAAAATTCTTTCTTGCTCTATAGAGATATAAAAAGGGTCCAATTTTATTCCAGAATACATGGTCCCAATGTAAAAATGACACAGTTTTTCAGCACAGTTTTTGAAATGCTTGGAAAGCCCTGACCAAATGTCTCATTTTCCGCAGAAAGACTATAAAAGAGACCTGGAGACCGAAATTAAAGGGAAAGGAATGCAGGTGAACACAGACACTCTTGATGTCCAGAGAGCTAAGAAAGCATCCGAGATGGCCAGCCAGGTACGAAAGTAGCGGGATATAAAGTTTAATACAAACATACTGAATCCTATATAGAAAGAATGTAAATGTTATTTCCGCGTGGGTGGCTTTGATATTTAAGCACATGAATTCCTACCTTGCTATCGAAGGTCAAGCAAAATCCTAAGATTTTTTTTTCTGTTCTTTTAGAAACAATATAAGAAAGACTTAGAAAATGAAATCAAAGGGAAAGGAATGCAGGTGAGCATGGATATCCCAGACATACTTCGAGCCAAGAGAGCATCTGAAATCTATAGCCAGGTTCGTAGAGAATGAAGACACAGAATCATGTGTTTTAATATCCAGTCACCATGTACTTTGTGCTTTTCTATGATTTATATCTTTTCGAGGGCATTGCATTCAAATTTAGTGTACTCCTCTATTAAGAAATGATTGGCCAAGCTTGATTAATCTTATTAATTAAAAGGACAACTTTATAGATTCAGTTCAACAGCCATTACTGGAGGGTCAAAGCCTCTCTGTTGGGGCCCCTTGTTTTGAGTCCAAGTACATTTTTGAACTTCTCTTCCTTTTTTTTCTTTCTTTTTTTGCTCCATTGTGCACAGGACTTCAATGCTCTTTGTTCATACTACAGAGAAAGAGTTACAAATGGTTTGTCTTTTAACCATCTCATAGTGAATATTGTTATTAAGACAATCAGCTCTAAATAAAACTAACAGTGGCTAAAATGGCACAAGATCAAATTTGATATTAACTGAAAATTAAGGAAAGAACTGTTTTCTTGGTAAAATTTAGATTTTCCAAACATACCTGTCACATGTTCTCTAAAAAAAAACTGGAGTGTGGGAGAAATAATAACCACAAAAGAAAATATTTATGGAAGAAGAAGTTATTTGTAAAATCTGATCTGGACAAAAACATTCACTAGTGAATACTATTTTTGTTATAAAATTTACATAAAAAGAATGAATCCCAATGGAAAAAATAGTAATGAGGAATTAAAAAAATTAAAATGGTTTTAGAAAATTGACCATAGAATTAAATTTGATTGATGGAGTTTATCCCGAAAGCAACTTGTTACAAAATGTGATATTTATTAAAATTCTGGTTAAAACATAATGAAGGAGCCTAAAGGTCCATTGGTTGAAATGAGAGTATCAAGATGGCAGAGTTGAATGGCAGAGGAGTGGTCTGCTTCTCAGCCTCGTTAGGTGACACAGCAGTTGGGATGGCCTTGATGTGCATGTTCATCTCTCCTTGGTGCCTACAATGGCACGTGAACTTGGAGATGTTGGCTATAGCTGCATCAGCTGATCTAAAAATAGGTGAATACATAAAACAGGCAAATGGTCACTTGGGTCATTGGAGAAAGTTGCTGTCTCGAGAATGCCAAACTCATTCCTTCATTCAGCATACGTTTCCTAAGCACCAATTCACATATTAAATTAGGTGTGGTTTTGCCCTTGGGGAGCTACAGGCTAATCTAATAATCCTACGAATATAGCATATAAACTATGATGTATACTATCTGAAAGTAGAAGTATTAAGCGTGAAGGCTTCCCAGAGAAAGTGATGCCTGAGCGGTCAGAATCCTGCCTTAACTGTGTTGATCTTTTGAGTGTGACGTGAGAGTACATCTGATTTTAATCCCTTTAGAATACAACGGGATCCTTAAGGGGATGTAACGGTACTGTGGTACATTTCAACATGAACAGTAGTTACCTTTTTTCATAAGCAGCAATGTGTCATCATGGTTAACCTCCCTGTCTTTGGAACCAGAATGCCTGGTTTTAACTGTATTATAATAGCTCTGACGTTTACTATCTGGTACCTCAGTTTCCCCATCTGGGAGGTGGGGACAATAATAGTATCTGCTTGTGGGTTCATTAAATGAGCTAATGTCTTAAGTACCTAGAATAATGCTCCTTACATAGTATTAAGTGCTGGTACTAGTGTAAGGTATTGCTCACGTTCTGTTAGAACTCAGAGTGGTGCATTTAGTGCATTTAGTAGATAGGAAATTGAGATTTTTAACTCAACTGCAAAATACTGGCATATTTCCCTTTATCAAATGTATCTTTACCTGAAGTAGGGAGCAAAGCGTATATGCAGAAGCATAAAAAAGTAGGTACAGAGGGCCAGGCTATGTGTGGGAGTTATGGGGCCATCTGAACAGGGACGTGTACTGCTCATGAAAGGGTGGGTCACAGGGGGCCAGCCCTCCGAGGTGTTTGCATGGACCGGAGTGGGACCATAGCCTGAGCAGAGGTGAGGCTGTTCTGGAGGACTGTTTGCTTACTCTGTTTATACTTTGCCTTCACTTTTGCTGTTGCGTCAACAACTGCTTTGAATCCTAAGATGTAAGTTAGAGCCGCGTGGTATGTATGGTAGAGTTGGAAAAAGTGGTAAAGTTCTCTTTGTGGCTTTCTTTCTGTCTCTTTCTCTCTCTTGCTCTCTGTCACAGTTTCAGATTCATATTAACTGTTTACATTTTTAGAAAAAGTATAAAGATGAAGCAGAGAAGATGCTTTGTAACTTTTCTATTATGGCAGATACTCCTGAAATTCAGAGGATTAAGACAACTCAACAAAACATTAGTGCAGTGAGTAGTCATCATTTCTTTCTAGTTGTCCCCTTGAAATTTTATGTTTGGTAAGGAATGGTCTTTTGTCCTCGTTCTCTGCTTTTTTGCTGCATTATTTGAATTTTTTGTCAAGTGTATTATCTTTATGTCTTTAAAATAATAATAATACCGAATATTCTTAATTTAGCATGATTGTTTCAGAATTACAAATCCAAGTTTTCCTCTTTGGTACAAATGACAGTTTTGAACTGAATTTTAAAATTTAACTCAGGAAAGAAGTCTTAATCTTCTTCCACACAGATTTTACTTTGATGATAAAAATAGTCCTACGGAGTGATTTCCTTCCTGGCCATTGGTTATCTACACTGATGATATATCTAGGAATTTACTAGTTCATAACCAATTCCTAAACTTCCATGTTTTTACTTTGAGGAATAGTGATTACATCAGCACTATGTTTAATTGATGTATAAATTTGACTTCTAAAATGATAAAAATTGACCACACAATCAGTACTTTAACGGAGAATTAGCTCAGTCCTGTAGCAGTTATGCAAGGGCCTTATCAAAATGCAAATTCTGTTTAGTTTGAAGACTTCTGGAATATTCTCTACTTCCTAATTAGGTGGCAAGCGCCAGCTCTCAGGGTATGCTGGTCAGGTACCTGTCTCCATAAGGGGGCCTGGGCCGTGCTGAGAGATGGAAAAATCTCGCTGGGAGGATCAGGGAAAGAGGCTGTTTTAGTCCTTTAATCCTGTGGTTCCTCGCCATTCCAGATTTCTGGCTTTTGGAGCAAACATCTCTTCTACTTTGCTCTCCCATTGCCACTGGAGCCGACTGGGTTATCAAATGTCAAGACAGGGAGTAATTCTGTCCTGATAAGCACTTCTTTCTTATAATTACTCTGTTTTTCTGTAGAGCACTCCTGTTTTTTGTTTTGCTTTGTATCTGGCAGTGGTAGATGTCGGTGGGGTGGAGACACATGTGGAAAGGTTACCGAATAAGTGGAAGGTGAGGAAAATAGACTTTGAATTAATGTGGATGTTGACGATAGAGATATTTTCTTTGAAGAGAACGAGGGCATCTTTGTGTTTGGGGAATCGCAGTTACTTACGCTTTCATACTGTTTTTGAATTAAATGATAACTGCTTAGCAAGCGTTTGTAATATGTGTTTTGATTTTTCTCAAACACACATGTAACATATATTTATATTTGGAAAAGGAAGCTCTGGTTTGCCAATTTATATTCTTAAAGCAAGTGATATGCAGCTAAGGTAGGAGTCATGCCCTAGAATAGATATTAGAGAGTTATTTATAAGATTATGGGATATGAAACCAAAGATGGACGTTTATTGTCATAATGGACTATTTAATTGGTTCATATAATGTTGCTACTCTTAAACAGATGCAGTATTCACATTACTATAAAACCTGAGAAATTGTCTTTCTTTTATAAGAATCAGATCTAGGACTTGAATTCTGACAAGCTTATAGTTCTTCTTTTCCTTGTCTTCCGATAAAGGTACTTTATAAAAAAGAAGTAGGAGCCGGAATACCAGTAAAAGATACCCCAGAGATTGAACGCGTGAAGAAAAATCAGCAGAACATTAGTTCTGTAAGTTCTCTTTGGCATTAATTATCCTTTCCAAAAGCAAACAGAAGCCAGATAAATGTTTTTATTTCTTGACTCCACTGGCTGCTTTTTGCTTTTATTTTTCACTTTATTGAAATGCTATTTCATCAAATAGCAAAGGTCTAACTTTCCCAAGGAAAATCGTAGCCTTGTTCCACTTGACTCTGAAGCAGTGTTTCATTTTGAAATATTGTAGTGAAGAAGAGATAGGTCATTTTAATGAAATCTTGGACTAGATTTCATCTCTTTGAACAGAATCTTAACTGTATTCAATTTTGCAGAGAAAGGATACATCCCAGTTCCTCTCCTCAACTTGGAGGAAAGACATTTTACCTTGATAGAATGATGCAAGGCTGTGGAACATTTATTTGGTGGCTTCAGCAGAGGTTTCGATTTGAAAAAGAAAATAGTATCAGTTTATTTTTATCCTATGTCAGTCACATTTCTGAACTTTCTCTCAGACACATTTCTGTGCATATTTCTATTTTCTAGACCCATTTACCCCCTACTTCTTACAACAAAGAAAATCACACACATTCACAATGATTGTAAAGTAAGTTATTCTCCAGTTACCTTTGCACTGGAGGAAAGGGTAGGGGAGGTGCTTCACGTTACAGGTAAAAATATTTTCCATTCAGTGCTTGCAACGTGCAATGGATCATTGCCCTTCTTCCCAACAGGTATTCTGCTGTGTGTATTTAGTATATTCAGTTTCTTATTGAGGAAGTAAAAAGGGTTCTTTCCTTAAATCCCCTTCTCTGACTTACCCCTTCACCTTCACCTTTGGAAACAGTAACTTCCAGAACTTTAGGTAACCCAAGGAAAACTCCTTTGATGAGACTCATCTGTGGGTAACCCCGAAAGCTCTGCAGCGTCTTGAGACTATGAGTATGTGCCAGTGTTTGTGGAGACCGTGTAGGAAAGGCAAGGGAATCAGTAGAAAAACGACTTCAGAATGAAATTATAAGAAATACACAGAATACTAGCACAATAAAATCTCTCTAGCGCGAATGAAGCCATCTCCCGAAGAAAGCGGAAGAAGGACCTATGCCGGAAGTGTGAATGAGGATGTGTGAATGTGTCCCTCTCATCTGCCATGGCAAGAGCCTATGTCAGGGGGCACTCAGGTCTGGTGGAGAAATTAGATTGGGAGAGAAGTAGACAATGTTTGTTTCCATCACTTTCGAATGACGCTATTTGAAATGTACCCATCGATGTCCTGTGCTATAATATAAATGTTATAACCTACAGTGAAATGACTGTGCCATTTTGATTAGTGTAGAATCATATGAAAAACAAAAACGTTCATCTTTAATCATGTTTAGCTTCTCGCCCAAGGAAAATCACACAAAGTAGAACAGTACATCATTTCTTCTCCCAGTATCCCACGGCCTCCTCTAGCAAACCATAAAGACATAGCTCCATATCTCCATGAGGTCGGGCCATGAACTCCTGCTTAGTATTCAAATGGGAAGTTGCCCTTTCCAGATTAGCTAGATCTGTCAAACCAAGATACGATTCTCTAACATTTAAAGATCTCGACATTTCCACCTCCAGAGTACAAGCCTTTTAGCTATTAGCTCTCTGTTTTAAGAACTATTTTTGAATTTTATTTAGAGGTAGCCTTTCTCTGCAAACTTTCCATTTAACTGTTCTGGGTCTGGACTCACAGTGGCTTTGTTAGACGTATTACATCCCCAGGTATACTAAGGCATCGATGATAGCTGAGATATTTAAGTACTGTTTCTTTATGACAGCATGCATGTCAGCCTTCATTTTAGACATTGTCAAGTGATTTCTGAGACATGTTTTGTGCAGATTTAAGTCTTTGCAAGATTTCAACATAGGCGTCTCAAGAAGAGCCTCTGCTTCCATATATATATATATATATGCATCCTTTTTCTCAAATCCAGTCTTCCATGAATTTTAGACACAGTAAAATACCACCTGAAGTGATAGCATCACTAATCATTTTGTTAAGTTCAAAGAGCTGTTTCTTGTCCCGGGCCTAACTGTGTTCTGGTATTACTATTTGTCTGGTTGATTTTCCTCTAAGTAGATTTCAAGGGGGAGCTTTTGAATGAAGTGGATGCCAGGGACAAAGGTGGGCTTCTCATAACGTGATTGTGTAGGCAGAAAACACCTCTTGACTTTCTGGTACTGACCTGTCTTCCAGTGAACTGGACACAGTGGTCTATACTTTTAGTATGTTTCTCTCCAACTCCGTTTTTCTCTTCTTTTATTGTGCTCACTTTATTTTTTTTTCTTTATTCTGAATTATTTTTGTTTTCTCACTCAGATAAGCAGTGTTCCCAAGACTATGTGACTAATGCAATTTAACTTTTGCCTTTAAGTACACGTTAAATTTTAATTACCATATTAATAGATAGAAACTGCTTTTTCAATATAAAATAATAAATTATTGTATTATTTAAGATAATTTCCAAGGTTTTTTTCCTGCATCTGCAATGATAAAATTTATTTTCATAAGCAATCCTGGCTTATTTTAATTAAAAAACTTCTACAGTGGTGGATAGGTGAATAGATATGATCTTATTTGTACTTTAGGATAAAGAAATCCTGAAAATGTCAGATAAAATGAGAAATTGTGTTCCCAATGAAGGAAAAGTCATGTCGGAATTAAAAAAAAATCAATTATGCAATAGTTACAAATGAAGAATTCTTAACTATTTTTAAGCCTTGTTTAGGATGAAATTAACATTATATTCTTATAAATTATGCAGGTGAAATACAAAGAAGAGATTAAACATGCCACAGCCATTTCTGATCCTCCGGAGCTAAAGAGAGTTAAAGAAAACCAAAAGAACATCAGCAATGTGATCATATTTCCTTAAGTATTTTTTTTCTATTTTATTGGATACCAATATATAATGAGAGCATGACACCTATACAGGTAAAACCCTGTTACAGTGAATACCATTGCAAGAGGGTGAGTTCCTTAAAAGCGAAGATAACATTTTACACACCTGTATATCCTTCATCGCACCTAGCCCAGTGCTTCACGTGCATTTGTTTATTAAGGAAACATGTTATTGAATGTGTACTCTTTTCTTGTTCTTGGGGGATTTCAAAGATGAGAGATATACTGCAAGCTCAGGGGCTATGAGTATTCTCAAGATCTCCAGGAGAAACAGACCTAGGAATACATAGCTATTATGCAGTAAGTGCTGTAACAATAATTAATACTTCTTGGGTGCTTACTATGCTTTCTGAGTACTTTCCATCTATTATCTCATTTAATCATAAATAATAATACCTCTTGCAAAGTGCTATGGAAAGCAGAGAAGGAGGTCTATGCAGTGGGAGAAAGGAATAGCCTTGGGGAAGGAGAAATGTTGGAGTTAGATCTTGGAGAATCAGTAAAGGTTTGGGTGGATTTTGTGAGGAAGAGTATTCCTGACAGAGCAAATAAAGTATGTTCAAAATCTAAGGCCTGTTTAAGAAATAGAGAAGGTTTAGTGTGATAAATATTAATAGTTGGGGTGAAAGATGGCAGGAGAATGATGATGGAGAGGGGAGTACAGATCGTAAAGAAGTAGTGTGGAGTCCCACGGTGTCCCTGAAGTGTGGTTCACATACCACTGTGGCATTCAAGAATACAGTAAGTGGTCCATCAATGTCAGTCCTTGACTATGATTAAATTGTTTAAATGTTTACCTTCTTCTTAAAGAAGGGTTACTAGTCTTCAATTTAGGGTAGAAACATAGTACTTTCTTAAAATAACTTTATTTGAAAAAATAGTTAATTTAATGAAAAAGTAATACTGTAACAACATAGGTCTTATTTGTAGTATATATCTAGTATGACAAATGGAAAGTGCTATCTATAAGAGGGATTAGGGTATTAAAAAGATATTGCCTGTGAGGCATATAGCATGTCTGTGAATGATGAATGCAAGACATGAAAATTCTCCCTACCAAATTGTCCCCGAACCTACATCCACTAGAAATTGGCTGTAACAGTTTCTCTCCATCAGTAATACTAATCTACTGTTCAGATTTTTTCCCTCTGAGCTTTATACAGAGTAATCTTTCCTTGAATCTTGCCATCAATAGAGATTAAACTGAAAATTTCTTCACATTAACTCAATCATCCCAGTTGCAAGGACCTGCCTAAACCCCCAAACTACATACCACAGTGCACAAACGTTGTACATTGAAGAAAGAGGTCAGATTGGAAAGAGCCTAATCCTGTTTCATTTTTTTCCCAGATTTATCAATCTCTCCTCACTTGAGTATTCACTACTGAGAGGCTGCATCTCAAGTCCATTTTATCAGCAGGCCCCACAAGGCTTGCGATTTCTTGTGAAAGAAAATTCCCTAATGCTAAATTTAAGCTTCAGAAAATCATTAAGACTGTCCCTGTGGAGTTTCTTATAATGGGAACTTAACCCCCAGCTCTACTTTTGCCTGTCGAAAATTAATTTGATGGTCATGCCATTCTGTTTCTCTGTGTCGATACTCACTTATTTCTTGGAGTGGTGTGAAATTGTTGGGAAAGCTGACCACAAACAGGGGAATCTGACCCCCCAGCTAAGAAAGAGCATCTCTGCACAGTAAGCTAGGAAAAGTTTCCTAGGGCTTGGTCAGAGGCAGGGCTTCCATGGTCAGAATATCGTGGGGAAGGAGGCTTCGAGGTTATACGATGATAGTCTATCACTAAAGAGCAGGTATAGGATCTGACCCTCTTTAGCAAATGATAAGCATGCAGAATTATTATTTTTAATATAAAATGGAAATTTGATAAACATCGCTTTAGTGCTTTGAAAAAAATGAATTCACAGAAGGGATAATTCATATTAGATCAAATCAGAGAGGCCACCAATAAATAATACAACCTGAAGAATAACAATGAAAGATCTAACTTAAAACATTTGACAAAGCAAAGATCAGAGACTGGGATCACTAGGAAGATGAAGTCTATTAGCAATACATTTCACTATAAAATTCTAATGGAAATTTTACTAATGAATGTTATGTAGCCATGTCATGTTTCTTTTAATTTGCACCAATACTTTGGGACACTTTCATTCCACATAATTCCAAACTGTCTTTCTTCTTGTCTCCCAGCTCCAGTATAAAGAACAAAGTTACAAGGCCACTCCGGTAAGTGTGACCCCAGAGACAGAGAGAGCGAGGAGAAACCAGGAGCAGCTAAGTGCGGCAAGTTGTTCCTGTTTCCTTTTATATTTTATCAAACATCACGCATCTTTATCTTTTAACATGCCCTTTCAAAAGCTCTAAACCCTGCACATATTTGTATGCTTTTTGCATATTTACCTATCAAAGGGCATGAACTGTGTGTCCAGGAAGCTTGTGACTGTGTTGCTGTCCTTTAGCCATGTTTGCTTGTGCAAGAGATCTTCATTAAGCACCTGAATGTGCCGGGCATTGTCCTGGCCACCGAGACACAGAGATGGCTAAGACCCACTTCCTCTCCTCATGCACCTCATAGTTCAGTTGACAAATCTCTAAAAATAAATCCAGGTAAGGACCTGGGGAATAATGGGTCTGCTGTCAAACTGGGAAGGAAAAATTATCTATTGGAATAAGGCAAAAGAAGACCTGGTTTGACATGATAGCATCAAGGTGAGGAACCTTATAAATAAAATGAAAAACATCCTTCAATCATTTAATAATCTGTTGCAAATAAAACAATCATAGCTAACAATGATCAGACACCTCTACTGTGTGCTGGCCCCTGTGCTAATGTTTTATGTGAACCCATGAAGTCAGCACAATTCATTTCTCTGGTTGGTATATGTAGGGAAACTGAGTCTTAGAGAGATCAGAGGATATGCTGGGGACCCACGGCTGGTAAGGGCAGAGCTGGAATTTGAACCCAGGCCTCCTAAAATTCAGAAGTCCCTTTCAGAGCTCCCCCAAATAGTTACTTTTTCCTTGTTTTGACCCCTTTGTGGAACTTTGATCAGTATAAACAATAGGCTTCTTCTTCCAAAACAGGTAATTTTGAAAAGCTTTAAAATTCAAGAGTGAGTTCTCCCAGGTGGAGGAGATTGTCAGGCTCAAAATTGTTTGTCCTTGGGATGTCTCTGGGAGGTGGTGGGAGTCAGAGAGCTTCAGCTTCTATGGAAAGAGAGTCAAAGACCTTCCTAGGCTTCTGCATCGTCGACTTCACTATAGTTCTCTTGTAATGACTTCATTCTGGTGTTTCTTTTAAAGCACTTTCCCTTATATTTCCAGTCCTTTTATTCATGGAATTTACAGTTAATTTTGCCATTGAACAGCTAAGTATTTATTGAAGACTGATTTTGAAATAACACAACCAACACCTTGTGCTTGCTAAGTCAAACCAGTCGGAATGAACAGGCATGAACAGTAAGGTTGGCACAGCTCTACCGTGGAAAACGTGTAAAAAGAAAGGGTTGATTTCGAGCCTCATCCTCTGTGGTATTTAGGTGGGGCCCAGTGTGCTAACTATTAAAATTCTTCTTTATCCTCCACAGGTAAAATATAAGCGAGAGATTAAACAGGCAACTGCAATTTCTGATCCACCAGAGCTGAAGAGGGTGAAGGAAAACCAGAAGAACATCAGCAATGTGTGGTCATCTCAGTAACTTTTTTCTTACTTCAAACATATTGTCAACATGTCAATGGAGGGATTGCATTCACAGAATTTTCGTAACTTCGAGTTCAGATTCTGCTCTCAGTGAAATAACAATTTACTGAAACGCTTCAGGGTCTTAGTTATTGTGGATACACTCAGGCATTCCCCACGTCAGAGTTCCCGGTGACCAGGGTGATTTTTTTTCCGACAGGTTGTGTGTATCCCTCTTATCTTATCTTCATGCTAATAGATGCTGTGGTTCCCCAGAGGGAAGCACTCGTAGCTTCTCGCACCTTGGCCCCACTACAAATCCATTCCCTTTCCTACTTGCATGTGTTCTTGTCTGTGGGCCTCCCCCCAGCCTTCTTCTCCTCCCAGCGATTATTACTCTATTTTGGGGGCAATGTCCGGGAAAAAATGATAAAAATATGCGTGGCTGAATATGTCATATGGACAGGGCCATTCTAGGGGCACTTGATAAGGGGCTGGCAGTTTTTACTTAGACACCAACTCGTAGCCTGCCCTAATTCCCCGTGGTTGATACAATTCACAGATGCAGTTCACGGAGACAATCCTTTTTTAAAGTCATTAACATATAGATTGGGTTCCTCGGAAGAGGAAATTTGGAAATCTATTACGTTCAAAGAAATCTTTTATTCTTCAGACTTTTAAAATCATTTAGCCAGTTTATAAAGCAAAGACAGGTTGTCGTTTGATACTTTTCCCAACAACTGTATTTTAGAAATGCTCGTCTTTTCCCGATATGTTGAGAGTCACACTTGACGTGACTCCCTTACTCTCAAAAAGGAGCATATTTATTGAGAAAGAGGAGTGGGCAACGAGAGGCACACTGGCCTTTTCATCAATGTCCACAGACATGTGTTTACATGAATCCTTATAAAAGTTCTGCCAAAGTTAATTCCTAAGAAATCATAATGATATAGTATCATTCTATATGGGTGGAAATATCTTTAAGTAATAGTCATGAAGACATTTCATCTCATATGCCTTTGTGATTAAGTGCTTATTACAGCTTTATTGATGGCATGTGTATATATTTTAGTACATCCACAGTGATTTGGACACATATACCTCCCTATGTGATGGAATGAAATATGTTGATTTAAGATGCCAGGATTTTAATAAGACTAGACCTCTGATAGTATCCTTTTTTTTAATAGTTTACCTTCCTTGCTTAAGTCATTAAAATAAATAGCATGAGACTCTTAATGGGTTGAATTGATTCATGGTACTCTATTTTTTGTTCCCTGAAATGATAGGTCTATTATAAAGGTCAGCCGGGAAGAGCTACCGCGTTAAGTGTAACTCCTGAAATGGAAAGAGTCAAGAAGAATCAAGAAAATATTAGCTCGGCAAGTGGTTTTATTCATTTTGGACGATCACAAAGGATGTGTCCTTTATTGCCTGCTTGCAGTCCTGTTTTAAATATTTGTGACATTTCTAATAAGTATGTGTGTTATTTCGGATGACATCTGAAAACTGCCACTGTATAAATTTACATTCTCCTTCATTACATTGCTTAGTTATACATTATATTATATTCATTTAAACAATGGTTCCTGTTGTTTTCACCAGTGTTTTTGAAAGTGATAAAGTCTTTGATGCATGAATTGAACAATTGTCGTTTTACTGATGTATCTCATTGAACGTGGATTGTTAAATGCTCTCTGCAAAACAAAGTAGGAAATGAGTCATTACTGCCAAGTAAGGATATATAGAGAAAAAAATCTTTAAATACATGTAATATAGAATTCAGTTGCTCATTTGGGTCCCATAGTGCATATCGGTGTCCCATTTGGACAGGGTGCCTTCCTCTTAGTGAATATCAGGGCTTTGGTTCTGAATTGCATATATGCCCACACGTCCTCTGTAAGTGATATCCAAATCTTACACGTAATCAGGTTGACAAATGGCACCGTTTGGATGGTCAGCTGTCAAGAACACGGACCCTGTTCCTAACACACCTTGGAGAGCTCTGTGCCTGACGGTCAACATTTGGGCTTCATAATTTATAGCTCTCTAGTGACATTTCTCTCCAGGGATGCTGAGTGTATTTAACATAAATTACCTTTAAGCTGTGGCTGCTTAGAAGAAAAACTAGATTTGTTCCCCATTGTTTCTTATTCTCTAAAGAGGGAAAAAAAGAAATAAAAAGAAATCGAGGGCAGCCTGGTATGCATTTTTTAACACTCTTACAGCAGAAAATGGGGAAATTTAGAAACAAAATAAATTTGAATTCTATTTAGTTTGGAATTTTCCCTCCTTAACTTACATAAGATAAGCAGTTTTACTGACTGCATCGTAGTGACTCTTGGTCCCTCACACATTTGTTTTCAGTTGATAGATTTAGGTCATTTTTGCAATCGCCTTTAGAGGAGATCTTTGAGAGTAAAATTTTAGATCACTATTCTAGAACAAAATGCAATTCACTGAAAAAGTACCTGGGAAATAATTTCGACTATGTTACATATGTTCCACTTTTTTGTAAATCTTAAAAATGTTATGTAATTTTTTAAATTATAATTGTCTTATTATAAGTATGTCCATTTACTTTGCAGGTAAAATATACTCAGGACCATAAACAGATGAAAGGTAGACCAAGTCTGATTTTAGACACACCTGCTCTGAGACATGTTAAAGAAGCACAAAATCGTATTTCAATGGTAGGGTACAACCAAATCACTCTTCTCATGACTAAAACATACTAAGGAACAACAGGACCCTGAGGACCGATGGCATTAGTTCACCATTAATCTGGTTAACTAACAAAGCATGGAAACGTGGTTGGCTCGTCCTTGTTTTTTTTTGCAGGGGGTCTCTCTAATCACACTGAAATGTAATGGAAATATTTAGCCTAATAAAATAATTTTTCTCAGTGACTTTTTTTGGTGTGTTTTTATTTCTAATGTGACTACTATAAATGTACTATGTGAAAGACATTTATCTAAACTGCTTTCCAATTAATTTTAAGATGGAGTTTGGTCTGTTTGCATGTCAGAAAGAATACGGAAAAAGTATATTTTTAAATGCTGTTTCATGAGATATAATTTACCTGCCATAAAGTTTACCCATTTAAAGTGTTCGATTCCGTGGTTTTTAGCGTCATGTACAGAGTTTTACAATTATCACCCTGACTCAATTTCAGAATGTGAAAAAAATATATGTTTAATGTTTTTGTAATTATATACAAAAATTGTATATATCATCTATAATTTCTCTTGATATAATTTTAAATAACATTTTCTTGAATGATTATATGGAAATAGTTATCACTTTATTGCATATTGAAGGTGAAAGGGTAGGAAATTAAATTTGTAGTTAAGTCAGTATATTTTAGGAAGTAACCAGAATTTAAAAATATTTATCTTTTACAACTTCTTACTGATATACAGTTTTATATATAGCTTAAAAGAGGTGCTAACCATATGATTAAAAACATTATAAAAATATCAGTGCTGATTTTTTATGCTAAGAAGCTGAAGTTTCGGACATTATTTTTGGAACAGTTGGAAAAGATAAATATATGAAGAAAATAATCTATTCATAGATGCAGCCAGTGCAGTGACAGCTATCATCTTATCAAAATTTTGTGAGATATGTAACAAACAATCAGCAAATTTCAGTGTGAGTTAATATTGTTTTTCCTTTTTCAGGTAAAATACCATGAAGATTTTGAAAAGACAAAGGGGAGGGGCTTCACGCCTGTCGTGGATGATCCCGTGACAGAGCGAGTGAGGAAGAACACCCAGGTTGTCAGCGACGCTGCCTATAAAGGCGTCCATCCTCACGTCGTGGAGATGGACCGGAGACCTGGGATCATTGTTGGTAAGCTGGCGGTCTGTCTCGGTGGCGGCTGTGCACAAAAAGATTGTGCTTGCTTTAGCTTTAGAGTTAGCCTCTTTACTCATCTGACTTCTCCTCACCTGTTGGATGTGGTGCCCAGTTTAAAATGGACCACAGGTAAAATGTCGCCCTTGTACCATATGGAATGGGATTCCTGGCATTCACCAGATATCGGCTCAAATTCTTTCTATTATTGGACGTTCTCTGTCTTTAATAGGGTTCTGGTCTTAAGAATGCTCCTACTTGTTAAACAAAGAAGCAGCCCAGACACGGGTGATGACAATGGTTGAATGATTATTTTGCTTCCCTTTAGTGTGTGTTCTTAATCAGCGTGTCATTCTGCAGATATCGTATGCATGGGTGACAGAAATAACCATGTTATATTTAAGTCCTTTTATCACAAGTAGGTGTGCCAGGGAGACTTAGATGGTATTCCATAATACTAATAGCTCATATTTTTGGAATATTATTTCTGAACTGGGATAATTAAGAGCCATCTGAAAGTGCCATAATTAAGAGAGCAACCTTCTCTTCCTGCTGTCTGTTCCTCATAGTCGGGGGAAATCCTAGGAGGATATTTGTTGGATGATGGCTGAGATATCAGCAAAGATCATACTAAGGTATAAGGGAGGGCTAGGAAGGAAAGTTATTGATTTTTTCAATATCTATCAACAACTCAAGACCATTGTCTCCTTCAGAGCGGTTAGCCTCTGAATTATGGAGTCCAGTTAGGTAGCTCAAAGAATATGTTTGGTCACCATGGTATATGCCTCTCAGTAATCTCAGTGTTAGATCTTCTTCATCTTTAAAAATAAGAGCTTATTTTTTGGTACTAGTGAAAGGCCAGTTAGAGGTGAGTTAGGTGGGGGAAAGCATATATTTGACAGGATAATATATTAGCACAGAGCAAGGGTACCAAAGTCAGGGCTCTAAGTGACTTGGGTGATTTTATCAACAGTAAAGTGACTCTGAAAGTATTCTCCAAAGAAGGATTCTGAACATATTTGTAGGCAATGGATAGCTTTGTGGATCTTGCCCAAGTTGATTACTTAAAAGGATCGCATTAAGTTGGATGGATGAGTTGTGATGCTTTCATTGAAAGTAACACAGAATGAGAGAGCTTCATCATTTTGTACTAACATCTCATGAAGATAGTGCAGGGGTCTGATTCGTCTCCTTTAGGATGAAACTACTGAAGTCTGTGCAGTTTACTCCAAGTTCTACACAGAGCAGGGGCCAGGGGTGATGGTGAGGTCATTGCTTAAAAACCATGAAACTGTCTAGACCTTGAGGCTCTCATAATTCATTACTCAGAACCTTCGAGATAGAAATCATTATTTTTTAAAAATATAAGCTGTGTAACTCTAAATTATTTACTTACTAGGCAACCCAGAAGTCACTTTATTTCTTCTTATTGAGAGAAACTGTTTTCCATTGAGCACTTGCCTATGAAAACACAAAATAAAGTACATTCAACAAACATCAGACTTTCTAATGAGCCAGCTTCTGTACCAGGCGTGAAAATACAAGTTTAGAAATTTTCTACGTAATTCAGACTAAGCCAAGTTGTGCTGTTTCTGTTTTTGTTGGAAGCTCTGCTACTTATGTAACCTTGGCCAAGCTACTCAATCTCTCTGTGCCTCAGTTTCCTCATCTATAAAATGGGGATAATAATAGTACCAATTTTAATGTGCTTGAAGCTTAAATGAGTTAGGTTATAAATGAGAATAGCGCCTGGCATATGGTAAGCACTACATAATATTAATTAAAAACAGACCAGCAAATTTCTGTTTCCAGTTTATAAATTGATTGTTTTTGCTCTGGGTCCATTTGTGCCATATGTCCATAACTAGGGTCTTATTTTCCAGATGTTGGTCCAGCGTGACACAGCTCATTGCAGGGCCTGATACCTGTTAGTTGGAGAGAACGGTAAACTTGGAAGTTATTAGATTTGGATTTTGCCTCCAACTAAAACAGGAGGAGGAGAAATTGGCTCACACAGTCTGATCACTGACTGTAGCAGGGGGTCCACTGAGAGCAGGAAGCTCTTCTGATTTCTCTTTCCATTCCTCATTGTTCCTCGCTGGGCCCCTTGCTCATAACACTTTTCGAATAAGTGTATCATATTTATTAGCTTGTACTCACAGACTCAGAACGAAAGCTGGGCTTTCCACTTCTCTACATTTCAAATATTTGTTTCTGTTATAGGGAGAGAAGTTTTCTGATTGTTTTGCCTTTTTTTTTTTTTTAAACAAAAACCTCTCAATCATTTCCTATGAATTACTCACATGTCCGAACTAGTCACATGTCCTTAATAAGGAACTTGAATCAAACATTTTGCCTGTTTCAACATGTGGTTGGAGGTTCAGGGGGTGCCTGGGGGCCACACATCGTTGTCCCCTGTGCGTGTGCACTGGGTGTGAGTCAAAGGTACTTCAGCAAGGCCAGACCGGGCCGTTCTATCAAGAATAGATCAGGAGACTTTAATCTGATTATGAAATTTTCTTAACAGGTACTCGTGAAAGCGAATATCCTCTCTTTCTCTTCTGAAATCTGCAGCACAGTGGGTCTGCATGTCACGTGTATGCTTTACTTAACTCTTTTTGGTGCTGGCTTTTTTTTTTTTTTAATTCTTTCTTGATGTGTCGATTTCTTCCTTTTGGTAAAAGACCTCAAAGTTTGGCGCACAGATCCTGGCTCCATCTTCGACATCGATCCCTTGGAAGACAATATTCAGTCTAGAAGTCTGCACATGCTCTCCGGTACTGCTGACATTTTGAGTTCTTCCCCGTTGTGGTTTTTCCTGAAAGCGAAGCTGCTACAAACTCTAGAGGTTCATCACGCCAACTGTGTGATGTAGTTTTAAAGTTGAAAATTCAAGAAACCAAGAAAGTGCTATGCTACTTTAAAATACCATTCATCATTTAGGAAAATAAAACTTAACAAAAAGACTTTTTAATACATCCTAGACAAGTTTGTTGTAGATTCATTTAAAAAAGATTTTTATTAGCGAATATGATTTTATAGGCTTTCTGAGTTTACGAATGCAGTTATTTGTATTGTGATAAACTGCTGAGACAAAAAGATTGGTTTCGTGAAATACACTGTTACAATATTTTCAAGGTAGATTTAAAGAATTATATACAGGATAGTAGAAAGGTTTTCTGTAGAGCATCATACAAGTATCCTTAAAATTGATCTCTCAATTTTTATTTTATTTTTTTTATTAATTGTTTTGATCCCTGAGTTTTTAGATCATGTAACGTGAATAGTTTATATAGGAAGATTATTTGACCTTAGACTGTATGTTTATAATTAAAAGCAAAATATGAATGATTTGTGTATAGTGATAGCTCAATTTGACATTTCAGACTTTCTTTGACAGTATGCAGTTTTTTAAACAATATAGATATATCATTTAGGTCTTGCTCTATTTTCTGATTTCTACTCTACTCATTAATTGTTGATGTTAATAAAATTAAATACCCAAGGCAAAGTAGGGATTTTGGTATTTTTATAGTCAATTTGATCCACATAAGTTAGCCAAATTATGTCATTTAATTTTCTAAAAATAAAGGAAAAGCAACAAATACTGTGTACCTGGTAATACTTGTAATACTTGGTAATACTTGAATTACTTATAACCAGGCATTATAGTCAATGGAAATTTATTAGTTTGCCTGTGTTTTCTTGGTTCTTGTCAATTTCCCAGTGCTTAGCTCTCCTTTAGAATCTAGATTTAAAATGAGTATAAGTGACTTTTAAGTCATTTATGTGGCTGATGCAATGCATGCTAAAGTTTGGGAGTAAGTGACTAGAACTTTGTAAAGGCTGAGATTTTGGATTATTATTTACTAAAAGATTGTTTTTCTTCCCTGTTAAGCTTTTAAGTAATCTGTTTTCTTCTGTTTTTTGAGTCCCTTAATCACAAGTATGAATATTTTCCCTCCACTATAGAAAAGGCGAATCACTTTAGGAGACACCGGTCTCGATCTCATTCCAGCAGTACTTTTGGTACCGGTGCGGGAGATGACAAGTCAGAAATCTCCGAGATTTACCCTAGTTTTTCATGGTGCAGTGAGGTAACCAGACCGTCTGATGAAGGAGGTATCAAACATTAAGCACTTACAAAGAAAATTGATTCATTTTTTAAAATCTATCACAAGAGTGTCTTTAACATTTTCTTCACCTTTGCACAAACATCTAGCTTGGGTGTATTTGAGAATTTAAAACTAAGTTTAGAATGTTAATAGTCCTTTTTTTTAAAAAAAAAAAACCTACTAATTTGCATTTTTGCACATTGTTTTTTATTCCCGTCTTACTTCACTGTTGTCACTGCAACTGGATCTGTAACGACAAAAGCGTCCTGGGATTTGCTATATGAGTCTGTTGCGCGGGGTTATATGTGATGGGTGTGCACAGCCCTAGGGGAAACTCGGGTTCTGCGTAGTTTAAATCTGATTTCCGTTAAGGTAAAATAAATCGATCTTACAGTAATATTAGCGTGGCTAAGAGGTGGCAATGAATTTGTGTGTGTTTAAATATTGATATAATATGCAGAGTTAGATATTGCCAAAAAGATATTAGGTTTAACACTTGGGATCTGAGAGTCTTTTTTTTTTAATGGAAAATATAGTTGATTATTAATAATCTTCCACTCTTTTCCTGTACCTTCTGTTTTCGGCATCCAGGCTGATGGATTAGGTCTAGAACTTTTAGTGAATTTCTTTAGGATGTTAAACTAATCCTGCATATAAAGCTGTCATTAAAGGTTAAGACTAAGGTGTCACGCTTCCCTGTTGTAGCTACATTTTAGTGCCACAGGGAGAGGGAGAGGACTGAAGCATATTAGAGCAAATATCAACCACAAGTATCATTTTGCTGAAATCTGGAAGGCAGGAAATTTTGAGGTTGAGCAACTTAACACCTTTGGGTAAAAAAGTAATGTGTGACCGAGGAGATGATGAAACAATGAAAGCTTTTGTAACAGTGTAATTGTATTTTTGTGTTCTTTATGACAAAACATTAATGAGAATAAAATCAATGATATTCTATGCATCTTGAATTGCAAATTGGGACTGGCCCTAGCTTGGTAGAAAGTTTTTAAGGGTTTCCTTTCTCTATAAGTCTAATGAAATAATTATAAACTCCTTTTGCTTTCTTGTAGATAAAATACACGAGATCTCCCCTTTTTGCGTCTGGTTTACTAACAGGGTTTGGGAACTTCCTGATTTTTTTTTTTTTTTGATATTGGGGTTAGTGATTTCTCCCTTCAGTGCCCTCCATGGTTCTAGAGGTACAGAATAAAATTGATGCTTGATGAGATAAATAAAACCCAAAGCAAATACAAGAACTAATTTTGATCAACCTTATCAAACATTACTTACCACCCAGAGTACTAACCGCTATACGATCAAAGCTCAAATATTACTCAGTTCTGCATATTGGAGTAGACGTCTCTCCCAAATGCAAGGTGCTACAGAAGCTTTGCTTCATGAATGACCCTTTACTTCATGTCTGTACACACCCGTGTGGCATTCATTCGTGTATTCACCAAATGTTTATTGGGTGCTCTTTGTGCACCAGCCAAGAGCTTGGATCTGGCAATGCACACAGCAGTGAGCAAAAGAGACATGTATCCGCTGTGAGGGGATGGGGCGGGGCTGGCATGTAGCAGAGACTTCCGCAAATAATATATAATTATGAGTAGAGTTGGTACTAGGAGAGGATGGAATGGAGCTGCAATAACAGGGCGATTCCAGCAGTCCCCGCCGTCAACGAAGCCTTCTTCAGGGAAGGGATGTTTGTTTGCATTGAGATGTGAATGCTGATGGAAGTTAACTAGGCCTAGGGGCTTTGGGAGAAAGTGTTTCTGATAGGACAGAGCACAGCAGTGGCGTGTCACTGAGATGTGAAAATGGAGGTGTCAAGTAGGCAATGAGAGTTCAGAGAAGGCTGCCCTGGAGATCAATTTGCAAGTCATCCTCCCAGTCTGTGATTAGGTCTTGGATGAATCTGTGTAGAGACGGAGAATTCAGAGACATCCTTCCTTGGAGGCCTCGGCTCCTCTGTACCAGCAGACTATGCCCAGGACCACTCATTTCATTGCTTTCTCTCCTCCAAGGCTATAAAAACCCTAATTGCTGACTCAGATGATGACTTCCAAATTATCTCCAGTGCAGCCTTCTCCTCTGAACTCTAATTGCCTACTTGACGCCTCCATTTGAACATCTGCTGTTGGTTTATCACCTTTTTCTCTTCTCAAGCCTACGTTCTTTCTTTTTTTCTAAATTATTTCTAGCAGGCCGAGGCGGGAGGATTGCTTGAGCTCAGGAGCTCGAGACCAGCCTGAACAAAAGTGAGACCCCTGTCTCTACTAAAAATAGAAAAACTTAGCCGAATGTGGTGGCCTGTGCCTGTAGTCCCAGCTACTAGGGAGGTTGAGACAGGAGGATCACTTGAACCCAGGAATTTGAGGTTGCTGTGAGCTGGGCTGACACCACGGCACTCTAGCCCAGGCAACAGAGCGAGACTATGTCCTCCCCCCACCCCCAAAAAAGATATTTCTAGCAAAAGACTCTATACTAAGCCAAAGTGAATGAGAAAATATCTCCATTGGAAGAAGGTATACTTCTTGCATTTATTCTAGAATTTTAGTAACACATGGTTATGAGGGAATAATTAAATTTTTTTAAATGGGGAAATTTTAGACTCTGGAAGGTGGCAGGAGGAGATTTTTGGCAGGCAGGGATGGCTCAGTGTCTCAAATAATGCCTTGTATGAAAAAGTTGACTCTTTGGAGTCATTTATAAATATCTGTCATTCTCGGCCATCTGTTATGAGGCCAAGATGCTCTGTCTTTAGGGACATATCCTATTTTAGAAAACAGATATTGAGACAAGAAGCAAAAATAAAGATGCATCAGTAACTTTTATAACATAAACACAAGTAATGGTGTATCCGCAAGACATCTATGCTGATTTGAAAAGATTTTAGGATACATGGGAATATGCTAATTTTATTTAAGTGAAACAAGACACAGTCTACCTGTTGGCACCGTGTGTCTATATTCAAATGATTAGTGACATACCAGACCGAATAAGTTCAAAACCACCTTCCTACTCCCTACTCCCCACCTTCCTTGCAGAAATCTGCTACTTTGCCCCCGGGGTTCCCTGTTTGCTAAGAGACAGCTGCCACTTTCCAGGTGCTGAAATCAAACCTTTTGGAGTCATCCTCAACTCTTGTCTTTTACTCTCACCCACATCCAATCTACTGGCGAATCTTGTCAGCTCTGCGGTGACAAAAATATCCAGAGTCTGACTGCTTGTCCCCACCTTCACTGTGGCCAGCCCTGTGTCAGCTTCTGCCGCCTCTCATTTAGATCATGATCACCTGCTGACTGGGGTCCCTTGGCCACTCTGTGCCCTGCCCACCTCCTGCCCTGGTCTGTTCTCCATCTGGCAGCTGGAATGATCTTCTTGAAACCTCAGTCAGATCAAGTCACCCTTCTACCATTTCATTCTGAATATAACCCAAATCCACACCATGGCATGCAAGACCTGCGTCCAATCTTGGGCCCTGGCATCTGCTCTGAACTCATTTCCTACCATTCCCAGTACTCCCGTTCACTCCCACCATACTGGTCTCCTTGCTTTACTCAACCTTTCCAAGAAAGCTCCCCCCAGGGCCTTTGCACTTACTGTTCCCCCTGCCCAGAACACTCCCTCAGCCCAGATACTTGCTTCCCTAGTGCCATTTTTCTGTATGTCTCAGCTCAGATGACACTTTATCAAAGAGACTCTCTCTCCCTACCAGGGATAACACAGCATCCCTCCTGTCACTGGCTGTTCCCTAATTTACCCTGCTTCCTTTTCCTTCCTAGAACCTGACACCACCTGAGATACTCTTTATTGATTTGTTTATTTGTCTGTCTGTCTTTGCCTCACTAGACTATAAGCCCTCCGAGAGCAGAGTTATTAACTCCTTTGGTGACTATTCTATTTCCAGCTCTTAGAAAGAGCACTCAGCTAATATTTGGTGAAGGAACGAAACAGCCAAACTCATATTTTAAAAACTAGGACCACAGATATAAATATATGTGAGTATAATTATTTTTATAAAATGAAATTCTCTTGCAGAAGGCTTTCGAGAACATTCTTACATTTTTGATGATCTTTTGATGTTTCAGTGACATTAAAGCATAACTGAAAAAACAACCTAAAGTGGAAACATTCCCAGTGGGTTTTTTTTTTTTCCCCCATTGGGGAAGGAAAGAGTTCTATCCATGATTTCTTGGTGGCTTTGAAATTCAGGGTCCCCTTTGAAATGTGTGCTCTGCTGGGCTCTGGTAAGAAGGTGCTGATTGACTGTATAAAAAGAGACTGTTACGGTAATGACAACTGTTTGATGAAAATTGTTAGTGTCTTTCGCAGTAACAGTCAATCATATGCATTTGTTTAAATTCTATCCTAGAAATTGAAAAGAATTTTCAACAATACTTGTTAGGGGTAAGACAAAGAAAAAAGAAAATGTGAAGTATTTAGAAATGCTATTTTTTTTCAAGATTTTGTGGATTCTTTGAAATTTATTTTATTTATTTCTTTATTTTTTTAAAGTAGTTAGAATTTTTGGTTTATGATCATCTTCCTAGCACACTGCTATATAATTTTAAGAATTGATTTTCTTTTTAAAATTTTTTTAAATCGAAAAATAATAATTGTACATATTCAAGGGGTACATAATGATGTTTCGATACATATAGTGTGTAGTGATCAGATCAGGGCAATTAGCATATTAGATGAATATGCTAATTAGATCTCAAACATTTATGATTTCTTTGTATTGGAAACATTCAATAACCTCTTTCTGGCTATTTGAAACTCTATATTATTGTTAACTATGGTTATCCTATGGTGCTGTAGAACACTAGAACTTATTCCTTCTATTTATGTGTAATTTATATGATGAAATATGTTACATCCCAGAAAGATGCCCTTTAATACTCGGTTGTCTCCCTGGGTTGAGGTGGTGTGTGTGGCAGTGGTGTCCTGCAGTGGCCGGAACCCTGAGCAGGAGGACAAAACACTGGACTGAAGTTCTAATGCTCTGGGTCTGGGTTCCCGAGGAGGTCATCTAACCTTATTGGGCTCAGATTTTGAACCTCTAACAGGAACGGCATAGAACAAGGAGCTTTCTAAGATATTTTATATTTCCTAAACTAAGTGCCATACATTTAAATAAACTCTTTCTTTTTCTTTCTATTCCTTCTAAGTATGAAAATGTGCTTATGTTCTGAAAGTAGTCTTCGTGACTTTATGTATGAAGTGGCTGGGCAATTTTGAAGGTCACAGGTTTAGGTCCTTCTTATGAGTTAGAGGAAATTCTGATTGTTAGGACAAAGGGTTAAACCATCAGCTCATTTCCTCGAGGCAAAAGTACAATGTTTTCACCATTCACATTTGGTTTTCATGAGCATTAATGTATAAGCCCTTTTCCTTTAAGTTTTTATTATTGTTTTAGTTATATGTTTCTCATGATATTTCCCCATCTTGCTTTGATTGCTGAATATTTTCATTTTCTTATGTGATTATTCTGAGCTTTCTTTACTTTTCGATCTACTTTCCAATGTATTAAGTTACCAAAGGGTTTTCACTGTACATCTCTGCTGTGTTACTTTGATTCAATAACAGAGACTTTTATTTAAACTTCATCCAATTTTTTGATTCTTAAATAGTATTATTTGAAATTATCTTTATAGCCTTTGGTATTATATTCATTTAACTTATATTTCATTTGACACACAGTTCCTTTCGTGGAAATAATCCTGATGGTTTTTTGCTTATTTCACTGTGAGGTTTGCTTTGATCTTTGTGTTTGTCTGTAGTTCACTCGCCGGCAACCTGTAGCTGCTTCCTGGGACTACTTTGTATTTCTTTGATTTTCTTTCACTTGCGCTTTTCTGCTATTGGGCATTTTTTATGTGTTTGCAAGCTCACCCAGTGTTTAACCCACCTCAGTTTGAACTTGTATTCAGTTTTGCTTCAGGTATTTTATGTGTTTCTGTCTACCTCTGGAGCATGAAAGGGTATGGAGGTATGACAGGGAATGAAAAACAGATGCACTTTTCAAAACAGACATTTCAAATTTTCAAACCTTGTGAACTTTCCCATTTTGCCAGGAAAGGATCTTATTGGGATGACCTAGTCCTGCCTTAACTGATTGAAAGCAAGTTTCTGAATTCTGTGGTGATTTAACCCACTTCATCCAGGCTGTTCTTATAGCATTCCGTCTCATGTAATATGTCTTCAAAAGAGTTTAGGTGGCAAGAGATGCTTTAGAACACTCTGGAACTCTCAGTACATTGCCCATAGCATGCCAAGAGGGCACTATACCAGTTAGGTAGCCAGTTGCCCTAGTGTTTTACTGGTATCCATAACTCCATCAGTTCTTTTCCCCAAACATCTATCTAGTATCTTCCATAGGTGTGACACTCTGGGAACACAGAAATAAAAGATACAGTTATTTCCCTCAAAGAACTCACATTTTGGTGGGTGAACCTGATGCTCAAAGCCATTGTGATCAGGAAAGCGTTATGATAGAGAATTGTATAGGGTTAGAATTAGCCAGGTAGAGAAATGGCATAGGAGTGTTATAGGCAGAAAAATAGCACTTGAATGGAGTGTAGCACCCTGGGAACTTTGTGTGGTTTGACACATCTTGAGCCCAGGGGCTGTGCGTGTCCAGGAGACAAGCTGAAGAGCGAGCCACGACCTCTGCAGAGATGGGGTCAGTTGAATACAGTCCCCATGCACTTTCCTCAGCCTTTATCCTGCAGTAACTTTAGAGGCTATTGAGAGAACCTGTTACCTAGACTTACAGGTAAGTTGTGTCTCTTTTTTGGAGGTTTAATCAACTCTGGGAGCTTTCCTGTGAATCTGATCTGCATTGCATGATTTAGATTCTACCAAGAAAATTGACTCACTGAGCACCAAGAGACCAGGAGGCCTTCTTGGCAGTCCACCAGAAGGGCTAATGATGTAGAAACAGTATTGTGGATTTTTATTTCAAAGATCACAACCTCTCTTATTGTTGACATTTGTCATTTATGCAGAAAAACAGAAACACTAAAACCGAAGCACCTCCCTACTCTAACAGTTCTAGACTCTCTGCAAAATATCCAACTGCTGGATGTTTAATAGACATCTCAAATCTTGTATCTGAAACCAAACTCTTATTTCCTGTCTTCCTCACCAAACTCCCCGCCCACCTGTTCTGGTCTTTGTGTTCACCATCTCAGCTGATGATGTGATCTTGTACCATATCAGTTTTCTTCTTTTTACCCTTCACGTCTGATCCATCTAGAAGCCTGATGATTGCTTTATCTTCAAGATGTATCTATCCCAAATCCAGCTACTTCTCACTGCTCTCTCTGTGCCCTGAGTGAATCAGTATCCTATCTCACTGAGATCGCAGCGATAGGGTCCCATGCTTTGCAATTCCATCCTGTCTCTCATTGGTCTGGTCCCCACCGAGCTGCCAGCATGATCCTTTGAAAAGCTACACCTGATCTCATTACATCCTTGTTCCAAAAACTCCAATGGCTTCTAAGTACAGTTAGCCTAAAATCCGAAATCCTTGGTCCATAAGGTATTGCATGATCGGGCCCTTGGTCATGTCTCCAATTTCATCTGCCACCAGTCTCCTGGCTCTAGCCACACAGACTCCTGGCTGTTTCAACATGTCAGGCCTTCTCCGCCCTGGGCCTTTGCAATCACTGGCCCCTTTGCCTAGGACACTGTCTCCCAGGTGTTTTTATAGCTTGCTCACTTCCTTCGGGTCACTGAATAAATGTCGGCTAATCAGAAAGTCTTTCCTTGATCGCTCTACCTAGAAACCACTCGACCTACACATACCCATAATTCTCTGTCTCCTTACCTGGCTTGATTTTTTTCCCACAACTCTTTTTACTACCTGACATTTCATGATGTATTAATTAATTTGTATATTGTCCGTGTCTCCCCCTCAATACAAACCCTGTTAGAACAGAATATTTTGTCTGCTTTGTTCTCTGTTCTGTAACTAACACCTAGAACAGTACCTGGATTATAGTAGCTACTCAGTAAATATTGTTGAATTCATAAGTATATCCAAATTAAAGTTTGATCTGAAATATAAATAAGCAGCTTTTCTATGTGTGTTAAATCAATAAGTCTTGGCATTAAGCTTTACTTTCTTAGTGTCTAATTAAAGCTAATTTGACTTGAGGGTCACGGTGCAATAACATTTATTATAGTTGTTTTTTAAAAAGCAGTAATCTAAGCTATATCACTGGAATGTTACATTGAAACTTATGCTTATTGCAAAGCCTGAATCAGCTACTGACCTCCCATAACCAAGAAGTCAGTGAATTAGTCCTATGTTAACACTGCTGTTTCCGTATAAATATTTTCCCATCTCAGCGTTATGTTTATGTTACTTATGACATGTGTCCTCAGTAGGGACTCAGTAAAGTAAAATTCCCATCTGATATCTGAAACTCATGCCTTTAGCGTAGCTTCCGTCCAGTGTACTCCAGTTTACGGTGAGATCATGAACTCTGCGGAGAGAGAGAACGAATGTGCTATTTAGAGAACGAATGTGCTAGTTCCCAGCACAGGACTGGGAGGCTCAGCGAATGAATGGTGAAGGAAAGGAGATAAAATGCAGGAATAACTCCTCATGTTCCCAGACTCAGCAAAGACCACCGGGATGTGTCCTAAGTTCCTAAGGACAACAGCCATCATTAAATTTACCATTAAATTGAGAACAGAAATATTAAACACAGACACAATATATAATAATAACAAACTATTACTATATTTAGAAAGTGATGGATATAGATTCCATCAGCAGTGTTTCAAAATCTCTTTTATTATGAATAATATCCATAAAGTCATAACGACTTGGCTAGTATTTGCATTGATTTTAGGTTGATTTTCTTCCCCCATTGAGAATTCATACTTTGTGATTTATAGATGACATTCTGACCCTAGTTCAGGGTTGTCGGTTTTTAATCACGGGCATAGTTTTAAAAGTAGGTTACCAGAACAACCTGCTAGAAAATACACTCCTGGAAAAGGGAACCCTAGTACAATGTTGGTGGGAATGTAAATTGGTGTAGCCATTATAGAAAACAGTATGGAAATTCCTAAAGAAATTGAAAATAGAACTACTATATGGTACAGCAATCCCTCTTCTGGATATACTCAAAGGAAATGAAATCACCACATGGTAAATATATCTGCACCCCCGTGTTCATTGTATCTTTATTACAATAGCCAAGATATAGAAACAGCCTAAATACCCGTTGATGGAAGAATGGAATGTTATTCAGCCTTAAAAAGAAGTTTGCTAATATCTGTCAAAAAAAAAAAAAGTACTGTTTTAGTATCTTCACTTAAGTTTAGGAAGATTTGAAGAACTGATGATTGAAAAACTAAATTTCTGTGCTGAAACTGATCAATAGGAAAATGAATTGTTCCTTTATAATGTAAACTCCAATTAGTAGACTATCACATGATCATGTTTGACCATCTTGCCAGTACATCTAGCCTATAAGAAAGCATGCATTATAAATTGTTAGAAAGTTTTCATTAGTTCTGTTACTCTTCCAAGGAAAAGTTTCAGGCTTCTGATTGAACCTGGGAGTCTTCAATCCATAATCAGAAAACTGAAGTAGTGGCTAAAAGAGAAATATTAGCAAGTTTATTTTAAATGAAGATAAGTAGTTCTAAATATTCCTTAGAGAAACTTGTATTCCTAGTCTCAGTAGAAATGGAATGGAAGCAATGTCATAAGTTTCCCTTTCCGAGTGTGAAGTTGGGGAAAGGATCACATGCTAATGAATAGCACTTGTTCCGGAATGCACACGTGTCTTTCATTGATTTGCCAAGATTCAATCAAAGGGTTCCGTATGTGTATGAAGGAGAAACATCTGACGCTTAACATAGAAACGATAAAACATTAGAAATATATTTCCTGTGGAGCTGAGTAGATTGGGAGAAAGAGAAGGTTTGATTTTCAGGAAGGCTATAACGTGGTTATAGCATATGTGTCAAATGAGAACACTTTTTGGAAGAGTGTCATAAATTGTAAAGTGGCGTGCATGTAAAGGATAAAACAGATATTCTTGTTTTTCATCAGATTGAACATTAGCAAATGAAATGCAAATAGTAGTTTGTGGTTTTCATAGATCAAAATTGATGTCCAAGTTAGATGCCAGACTGCATATGTGTATGTATTTACATATCTGTCTCACATGCAAAACAGTAAGGTCATAATGTTATCTCTACTGTCACACATTTCACTGATTTTCTCCCACTTTCCATTTCAAGCAGGTGCCTGACATCCTCTTGCCCCAAGCCGTAGGCAAGTAGGTCATGGGATAAGATCCTGACTTTACACAAATTCTTAAAAATTTCCATGCTCTGGGAATGATACAACACAGGCACATTGTATTGAGTTTCTGCATTTTCCTTGGCCATTGTCTCCTGTGGCTCAAATTCTTTGTCACGTGCTTCATCTCCGGTGGCCAGATTCCCTACCTTTTATTGCCTGATCTGCTCTCCGAAATATTCCTGATCTGCCCATGCTACATTTCCCAGATATTCAGGTCCTTCATCTTTATCTTGTCTTGCACCGTATACCTGACGCGTGTGCATTAAACTTGTTGTTTACTAGTCTGCTTGTCAAGCCCTTACGTCTCTCCTAACTGTCCTGGTAAGTGTGTGCCTTGGACCACAATGACCTGTTGGTGCTCTCCCTACCTGACAGGGACTCTTTTCACCTGCCTGTTTTTCCAGCCACAGCCATTCACCTTAAACCAAGAACTTGGGGTCTCTGGGACCCAGACAATCGTTTACACTCATTTTTCTCATATTTCTCCATCTCCAAATCATATTGGGGACACATTGAGTCAGTTTTATATATGCCTATTTGTTGAAAAATATATAAGTACTCATTCAGCAACGTAGTCAGTACTGAGGTGTGTCTATTTATGATGTGTAGTGTAGCTTGTCAGTAAGAATGTCTACTGTAAAACTTCACTTAGGAATTCCTTGTGGATTGATGATACTCCCTAAGAGTCAGTATTTGAATTGATTAGTTCAAGAAAAAGCCAAAGGCAATGCAGTTTTAAGTCTTTAAAAAATGTATTACATACATATATCCAATAACTACTTACAGAATATCCTCTGCAATGGCATAATGGGAGTTTCTTTCATTGTACTCGAATAATGAGTCTTCATATGAAAGATTGATTTATGCAACATTGGCAATGGGATTCACTGAGGAAAATCCCAATTTTGATGTTAGCTAGACTCTTCAATCATTGGCATAATTTGCATCCACAAGCTAGTCTTAGTGATATGGTTTACATGAATGGAAATAGCATCTTTGTCTACCTGTTACTCTTACATTCTGTATAGCTTTTATCTTATCAAAGAACTGCCCAAAATTATGTAGTTCTTGTCAGGAAACTACATATGTATCCATACTGCACATTCCTTTATTTATTTATTTTTGTCTTGTTTTAGGAGATGGCTCACATATGTTCACGTGCACTCAGATACATACCATATGGATTTTGTGCCATGGGAATATTATTAAAGACTCTTTAATTTGGGGCAGAAATTATTTCCTTTTCCCTCAGCAACAGTCCTGCTTACATTTGTAGTTCGAATTATAGCTACAAGTTGGGGAGTTTATCCTGGCTTAGACAGCTACAGTGAGAAACATATCTGAGAAAAATAAATGCAAGTTGAAATTCATATCTAAATGTAGAAGTCAATTGGCTAGATTATTCTGAAGCAAAATAGCAGGAATTTTTCAATCTAAAACAATCTAGTCCTATTTAAACCATATTATGTCTTTGCTCAGTTCTGTCGGAGAATATTCACAGACTTATTTTTTTCCAGAGAAAAGCCAGTTAGCCTTGAAATCAAAACATATTGCTTTTCTGGGCTTGCAAGACTGATCAAGTTTAACTGGCAAATAATTTAAAAATGTAACTAATTTGGTGTTTTTTCAATATTTAGGAGCTGCAGAGACCCCAAAATATTATAATATTTTAGAAGTTCTTACTTGAGATAGCTAAGCTGACTATAGAAATGAAATGCTGAAATCTAATGTGTATATGTGTAGTTGATGAAGTACAAACTATATATTTCCTTTTGCAGTTAGCAGGTGACAGTCTTTAAATATTCGATTTTTATTTTATTTATGCAATGTTATAAACCTGGTTATTTAAATTTAGGAAAGAAAATAGTAATCTCTTGGGTTTAATTGTATTTTCAAGTAAATCCTTAATATGTTTATGGCAATAATGCTTATCACTGTTCTGATACTGACTTCGGGTGGGGAAGGCACTTTTCGGGCAGTGTTGTACAGAATGATTTTGAAGATGGTTAGGTGCCATCATTATGGGGTCATTGTTATTTAGTGGGAAAGTGATTGAAGTCACATTGGGAGATGTGATATTCAACATATATTTGAAATTATTCATACAGGATAATTGCCCTGGATAAAATGGGTTGGTATTAACAATGAGAAGAAGCAACAAAGATCACACACACACACACACACACACACACACACACACAGCCCACCCCTTCTCTTTCTCTCCAGAGACTTGTTAGATGCCAGAATGACTCTCAAAAGAAATCTAAAAGCCATTGCTTCAGAAATGATGTTACTTTTGTGATTTGAGTTTGCTTTTCCAAGAATGAATGAGTGGTTGTCTCCGTAATTCCTTCCAGAGATGTTCTAGCATACCTCATCACACTACATACACATAAACTTCTTGTTGAATGTATTCCCCAAAGTTTGCCACACAAGATTAATGACACATAGAGTAACCTCTGTGAGCCTAAGAAGCCTGGCTTGCACGTGTCCCCAGGCATTTAAGCTCCTTTTTCTTCTCCTCTTCCTCCCTCCTTCCCACTCCTCTGCAGGAAGGGGCGGCTGCCTACTCTTCAAATCAAGTCTCCTTAATCCTAGAAGCATCTCTGTTCTCCAGATCAAAGTGCCTATTCACTTTGGTTATTCGGAAATTAATTGCATATGGTCTTGTTATTTCTTTCATGATCATTTTGGCTTATAGAGTCAAGAGTTTGGGTTCTGGAGTCAGATTACTGGCATTAAATCCTGGCTCCTAACTCAGCTCTGATATTTAACCAAGTTACGTCACCTGCTAACCTTCAGCTGCTTTATCTGTGAAAAGGGGATCACGGTGACCATATACCAGCTAAAGCATGTGACGAGCTAAGCACAGGGCCTGGCACATCGTAAGTAAGGGAACTGCCCAAGACTGAGGGTGTTCCCAGGAATCAGAACTTTCAGAGCTAACAATAGGAAAGTCTTGAGCAAACTGAGTTATAAGCATTTAATTTATATTATCAAACTTTTATTGTATGCATACTTTGTATTCCTGGGGAAGCAGAATCTTTTGTTACATCTTTTCCCCCATTAACTTTCAGAGGAGTACATACCTAGGTGCTTAAATATTTTTATGTATATTGCATTTTCTTAAAAGAGATTTGCAGGTGGTACAACAATGGGGATGTATTTAATGCCAAAGAGCTGTCCATTTAAAATAGTTAAAATGATACATTTTGTGATAGGTATATTTCACAGCAATAAAGAGATGTGAAATCTTAGAGTAATAATAGTAATAATTTTGTTATTACTATAATATAGTAATATTCAATATAACTGGAAGTAGCATAGATTACGTATAGTAATTGCAATAAAGTTTAGCTAAAATTAGAAAATTAAAACAAAGATAATATGGGAGTCTAAAAGGAAAAAAATGTTGGGAACCTAGTATGGGCCTGGGAGATAATTTTTGGTTTTGCAAAAATGCTTTTTGGCTGCACAGTTCTGCTTTTTTTCTCAGCTGTGACCAGGTCCTGCTCTGGTCAGCTCCCAGGAAGTGGGGTCCGCTCCCCCTCGCTGCCCTGTGGCACTGGCCTTACCAGGAGTGTTGTACGTTAACCTCTGAATTATTCTACGATGAGCTTCCTCGAATTATTCTACGATGAGCTTCCTCTTGACTGAGATTTCTTCCCACAGTCCCTGGTTGTTTCTTGAGTCTCAGGTTTAAACATTTGCTCCATGGACATTGGAAACAAGACACCGGGGGAGAGAGGAAACCTGGGAATAGTATGTTTAAAATAGGGCCACAGATGTCCCTAAATTTTTGTCAAATGAGGGAGAAGGAAGCCAATGGTAGTTCAGTGGTTCTGCATTGTGGCTGCCAATTTGAGAAAGTAAAACACCAATGCCCAGTTTCCCCTACTGCCACCCAAAATTCTGACTTAATTGGTCTGGAGGAGCTGGACACAGTATGTGTTAAAAGATCCTAGGAGAATTTAATGTGCATCTAAGGTTGGAGATCACTGCAAGTAACTGATCCTTCACTGTCCTCAGTCCGGAATCTCCTTTCCTTCCTTCTCACAGTTCGTTGCCTCTGCTGAGAGCCGAAAATTTAATATATAAAATAGTAATGATTGTTTTTACTTTTACATATGATTTCCGCAGTTTGAGCCATTATTTTGTATCACAGTGATGATTAGGCATATCTTGAAAACTTGGTGGTTTAAATTCAATTATAGATCATTTCATTTTTATATTACAGCCTGTGACTTCATGGTTTGTTATTCAGCAAGCTTGTTTCTTAGACAGTTGTCTATTCATAGCTTATAATTAAGAACCAGCAAACTAAAACCTAAAGAGAGTATGGCTCGTTTCTGTTTTCTTCAGGGAAGGAAAAGGATTTTCTATCACACTAAGAATTCTCTCAGATGAAAAAATAACTTCTTGTTGCTGGATTCAGCATAAACTTTGTGGGTTTAGTTCCCACTTAAGGCTTGTGGGGAGAATCAGATGCCAATAGGACTTGAGGCTCTGACCTGAAACTCTGGATGACACATATAAAAGCTATTGGAGCAGAAAGGTCCACATCATGGGCCTGCTATATTACCAAGGAGCTCAACCACCTTCATCGTGGACTAGATAGGATTTAACTAGGACCTAGCTAATTATTTAATATTTACTTCAAAATTAGCAACATCTTCATACTTTCTCTTTTAGCAGTGCCTCTCTGAGTGTCTAAATAGGATTCTTTGCCCTAAAAACCAAAAGCAAAACCTCATTAAATTCTTTGACATGCATTAGCTCATAAAACCATAGTTGTGTTAGAAAATATGACAATAATTTCATTGTATCCTAGACTTTTTATTGGAAAATTTCTGAAGGATGATTTTTTCCTTTTTCTGGATTTTTTAAAAAAGTAAGCCTATAAGAAAACTTCCCGAATTGTTTTCTCTGTTCATGTTATATCTATAGTTGGTCAATAAAGTACTTTTTTTTTGATATTTGGAATTTGGCCATCAACCATTCTTCTATTATCATTGTGAGGCTTTCAAAACCTCCACTTTGTCTGTAATGTCTTGAGACCTTTGCTGTGGCTTCACTACATGAAGATAATTATTCTGCTGTCTTCCTGCTTAATCACTCAGTCTCTACTTTATTCTGTAAAATGGAAATAATACCTATTTTAGATAGTTGTGGCGATTAAATGACACAAAGCACTGTGCACACCAAGGATATTTAAATAATATTCTCCTCTTTCACTTGCTCTGGGTACATGCCCCAACGTGGACTTTTTTTTGGGTACTTTTCTCTTTTTATTGTGCATATGTTTCTTCCATTCACTTACTCCAATCTTTATGTTTACATGTATCTTCTCCTTTGTCCAGTGTCAGATTTGTTAAGTCTCTTAAAAATGTTCTCTTCTTTTCCTCTTTTCATCTTCTGTTTTACGATCTCTGTATCTACTCACTTCTTTATCTTGGTTTTATCTCCTATTTTAAGAGTAAACATTAACGAGGAGATATTAGTATGGGCTGTTGGTGGAAGAACATTATCGTGTAGTTGAAGAGACATTTGGGTTTTATTAATATTGCAAGATATTCCAAATAGAGACTGAGACGCTTAGAGCTTTAGTCAGCTTTCAGATCTTTGGTTAATAAATCATACCAATGTGAAATGAAAGTCGAGTCACACTTCTGTGTATTGTTGTCACCTTAGGATAACTGAAGCTATCGTTTGTGGCTTTAACGTTATTGAAATAAAAACTCTCAACTTCAGGACTCTTTGGTTGAAAAACCACTGTACCTTTACCAACCATCATCCATCTTACCGGTGCTAATGGTGTCTGACCACTAGTTTAATAAAGAGAGCACTGTGTGTTTTTCTCTTTGATAAGAAACCCTTGTTTGTTGCAAAATTAGCCTAACATCTTGCTTTTTCAAAACCCTTTGAATTCCACATTTTCATGGAAGAAATCATATATGGAATAGCTATTTCTCAACCAAATTATCAATAAATCCAATTTCCAAAGCCATCGCTTTAAACTTCCTCTTGCTTGTTTTACTTATGTTTCCAACAAAGCATTCATGTTGCCTAAGAGTAGAAAAGCAATGTTCATGCCTCTTTGTAAATTGCCATTTGTTTTTACTAAGTTGATTCCTCTAGGCTCCCAGTTATGTTTTTCGTAACCCTAATAGGAGCTTCCTAAAAACTCTTTTATTGCAGCTGATATAAAATAGATAGCAAGGTTTTATAATCTCAAAGGAACTTTTCATTAAGCAGTTCAGCCAGAGAGGGAAATGAGGGTAATTAATAAAGGCATGAAGAGAAAACCTAAGGGCAGAATGGATTCTATTTACTCCAGTTTCTCATTCTAAGCTTTCTTCCCTGCTCTCTCCAACCCACATACTTAGGACTAATACATTACTTTCTTTTCATGCTGCATTTGACAGTATCACAGATTCTCTTTGCAACTCAGATATGAGCAGTTTAGTAGGCATGAACATACCTGTTTTTTGAAAGCCAAAGTCAGAGAACATTGTTAAGCAACATTCTTGAATTGCCAGTACTTGTGGACTCTAAGCTGGGATTGTGATGTATGAACTATGTGAATATAAATGTATTACGGAGTAGGAGTTGGCATATTTTTTTCGATTTCTTTTCCTGTCCTTTCCTGGAAGTTTTCCCAAAATATTTTAAGGTGATTGTACTGAACTCTATCCATTAAAAATTAAAGTTCCTAGTTAAAAATACTGTAACAATAGATTCAAATTTAATTTTTAAGTAAATTTACAGAGATGTTTATATTTAATCTTTAAAACTTACAAATAGATTCAAGAAATAATTAACAAAACAATGACTTGTTTAAATGATTAAAAACCAGTTCAAGGATACCAGTCTGGAGTATGCAGTCTGAGTCACTGACTTATTTATTTAGTTGGAAATGCCCTAAGTATCTAGAGCCATTTTCTTAACTGAGTGAAGGGCCAGGTGCCCAGGGCCATCACTGCTTTAGGAGGGAAATTGTCACTTCTCTTATTCGCATGCTGTGGAGACAGTGGACAGTGATAATTATTAACATTTATGGAGGCTTACTGTGTGATAGGAAATAAAATAAGCCCTTTGCACAAATTAACTAATAAATATTTGCTGAGAGTTGAGAGAGTGAATAAATGGTCAATGTTTGCAAGCTTTCAATAAATAGAAAAGCCTCTTTTACTCAGCTAATTAAGTGGGCCTGAATTCTATGGGAATTCTATTATTTTTTTCTTTGCAAGTAGATTTGAGAATATCCTTGACATCTCTTGACAGTAAATATTTAAATTGAGCTGATTATGTTAAAGAGTGCTGTTTTCTGAAGTATTTGATGTTTAATGGTGTTTTAATAACTTTCCAATATACTGTAATTCAAGTGAAGATCTTGGCAGTTTCTCTTTGATGCCATATCTGGACATTTTGTAACAACATTGTAAGATAAATTCATTCAAACAATATTTTAAGAAGTCCCCACTCAATCTAATATAATTATCATCTGGAGAACACGTTAAGTGATTTGTAATTTTCTCATGATTAAATTTCTTTAAAGTATTGATGATCTGGCCGGGCGCGGTGGCTCACGCCTGTAATCCTAGCTCTCTGGGAGGCCGAGGTGGGTGGATCATTCTGAGCTCAGGAGTTCGAGACCAGCCTGAGCAAGAGTGAGACCCCACCTCTACCAAAAAAAAATAGAAAGAAATTAATTGGACAGCTAAAAATATATATAGAAGAAATTAGCCGGGCATGGTGGCGCATGCCTGTAGTCCCAGCTACTCGGG
>CAUYSK010000610.1:0-13497 GCA_963575035.1 Avahi laniger | reverse complement strand
TGAGGCAGGAGGATCGCTTGAGCCCAGGAGTTTGAGGTTGCTGTGAGCTAGGCTGATGCCACGGCACTCTAGCCCAGGCACCAGAGTGAGACTCTGAAAGAAAGAAAATAGGGTCTTTGCAGATGACCAAGTGAAGATGCGATCATAGGGCAGAACCGAATCCAATGTGGCGGAATCCTTACAAAAAGGGGAAATTTGGACACAGACATGCGTAGGGACGAGGTGATATAAAGACAGTGGGGAAACGGCCATCTACAAGCCGAGGAAGCTCCGAGGCCACCATCAGCTAAGAGGGAGTCGGCACGGATTCTCTCCCACAGCCTTCGGAAGAAGCCAGCCCCACCCATACCTCGATTTTGAACTTCCAGCCTCTAGGCCTGCGTGTGAATTAACGTCTGTTGTTCTAACCGCCTAGTCTGCGGTACTTTGTTACGGCAACCCTGGCCAACAAATGCAGGTGAGCATTCCACTTTCCAGCAGGCTGTCCACACGTTTCATCGGGGTGTCAGTGGGGCTGTTCAGCCACCTCACCCCAAATCAGAGCCATTCGTGTGCATCTCCATCCCGACATTCTAAAACCCCACATAACGAAGAGCAAGGCACAGACAAACATACGGCAGCAGGCTTCGGCCACCCAGGGACGGCTTTATTCAGACAAACCGAATTCACTACCTGTGATTCCAGATTTAGAGGAACTTCATCAGGACTAAAGGCCAGCTTCCTTTTAGTATCTGGCTTTGGATGTGATATCGAAAGATCTGGGGTCTGGCCCCCAGCCCCCTATATTCTAGCCGAGAGACTGATTAAATCTGTAGCGCCTCCAACTAAAAGGCAAATGAAAATATGAATCAAGCAACTTTAAAAATTAAATATCATTTCATCCCGAAGTTCCACTTTTGGGAATCTATCTGAGGATATGTGTCCGATGAGAGAAAAAGTTTCATTTAAAAAGGTGCTCTTTATTTGGTTCGTTCTTTGTTTTAAATTTCAAAATATTAAGAGGATACGAATGTTTTTGTTGCATGGATTCCTTGTACAATGCTTAAGTCAGGGATTTTGGTGTGTCCTTCACCAGAATGGTGTTCGTTGTACCTGATAGGCAAGTTTTACTCCCTCACCCTCTACCTGCACCCCCCTTCTTGGTTTCCAATGTCCTTTATATCTCTTTGTGCGCACATGTACCCATTGTTTAGCTCACACTTATTAGTGAGAACACGTGGTGTTTGGTTTTCCACTCCTGAGAAACTTCACTTAGGATAATGGTGCCCAGTTCCACCCAAGTTGCTGCAAAAGACATCATTTCATTCCTTTTCATGGCTGAGTAGTACTCCATGGTATACATATACCACATTTTCTTTATCTGCTCATGAATCAATGGGTACTTAGGTTGATTCCACATCTTTGCGATTGTGAATTGTGCTGCGATAAACGTTTGAGGGCAGGTGTCTTTTTTTTATATAAAATGACTTCTTTTCCTTCGGGTAGATGCCCAATAGTGGGATTGCTGGATAAAATGGCAAGTCTACTTTTACTTCTTTGAGGAATGTCCATACTGTTTTCCACAGAGGTTGTACCAGTTTGCAGGCCCACCAATAGTGTATAAACGTTCCTTAAAAGGTGCTTATTGAAACAGTTGTCTTCAATTAAAAAAACAAAAAATGAAATAGCTGCCCCTGAATGGGGTTGGTGGGCTAGGATACTCTCAGCTGCAGGTAGCAGGCGCCTTAATTCTGCTACCTGAAGAGCCCAGGAGCTCAGTTATCTGACCTTGTGAAAAGCCCAGAGGGAGGGCACATTGAGCAGGTGCCTCCATAGGTATGGATCTGCTCCCTGTGTCATTTTCTACATGTTGGCTTTGCCCCTGGGCTAACTCTCCTTGTAGGCACAAGATGGCTGCAGAGGCGCCAGCATCACTCCCAGATCCAGTCATACCCAGAAAAAGAACAGGGACACTATCTCATGAATGCTTCTTTGTAAGAGCCAAACAGAGTCCCCTGGCAAACTTTCCTTCCTATTTCATTGCTTTGGATTGTGTTGTGTGCCCGGGTCTTAACCAACCTTAAAAAGGGAAATGAAATGTCTGTGATTGGATAGGCCAGTCAGCGCCTTCTGTCTGAGGTTGATGCTCAGAACCAGGATGATGGACTTAGGCTCCATCAGGAGGCGGAGGGTGGGAGGGGGGACTGAATGTCTAGGAGGCAATCAACAGGATGGTGTCGTAGTCACTGGTTGCAGAGTAGCAGCAATGAAGAAGTTAGAATTATGCTAAAATCAAAAGGCAAAATAATAAATGGCTAATGAAAGTCTGAGATGGACACAGCAAGGGTTCTCATCAACGGAGAATGAATTCTTGCAAATCAGTAAGACCAACGCTCCAACACGATTGGCAAATACGAACATGCAAATATTAATTAGTTCAATGAGAAAACTGTTATCACTAATAATCAATACATTTTGCTTATAAAGCTGGCTGGATTTATAGAAAATCACCAGTGACGCTGATGTTCTGACAACACAGGCCCCCAAATGCATTGCCCATAAATGGGTATAGCAAGTTGACCTTGATACTGTGCTTTCTTTATTTTTCTAATTGAGCTGAAATTCACATAATACAAAAGTAATCGTTTTAAAGTCAATAACTTTCGCACCCCTTAGTACATTTATGGTGTTATGCAATCATACCTCTATCCAGTTCCAAAGCCTTCTTGTTAGGTCTGGTGGGCGGTTAACAGGTGGCAAGGAAGTGGCCAAGGGCGGAAAGCGGGAACCGAATTGTAGCTAGGAACTGTTTCCTGATGGGAACATACATGGTAAAAACTTCCTGGCAACCCTTAACAGACCTAGAGCTCATTAGCATCAAATTAGCATAACATGGGTGGAGCTTCGTGAAGGATTCTGGGGAAGACACGTGCACAGAAAGGGAAGCAGTGAGATAACCAACCTGTCATGTGATCTGTTGTATAACCCCCAAGGTGTCAATCACCCCAAAAGGTGGCAAAAGGCAACCAATTCCTCCAGGAGAGAGGTGGGACAAACGAGTGAGCTTATAAAAGGCAGTGTGTGCTCGGACTTTGGGGTCTTCTGCTCTTGCAGACTGACCCTTTCCATTCTCTCTGGAACTTATTTTCATTCTGTGTAGCTTCCTTCTCTACTTTCATTCATTCTTTTATGTGATAAACTGTTTGTGTAAAATCGCTGTGTTTGTGATCACTCCGTCCTCGGCTCCACTCTGTACCGGTACTCATTCCTGACACTGGGAACCGGGGACCGGGGAACCCCAGACAGACTAACCTAACATTCTCACCGCCCCTAAAGGAAACTCCATAGCCATTAAGTAGTTATTGCCTGTTACCCCCTCTCCCAGCCCCCAGCAATTACTGATCTCGGTTCTGTCTCTTTGGATTTGCTTATTCTAGATATTTCGTATCAAAAATGGATCATGTGATCTTTTGTGTCTGGCTTCATTCACTTAGCATGACGTCTGCCAGGCTCATCCGTGTTGTAGCATGTATCAACACGTCATTCCTTTTGATAGCCCCATAATAGTCCATTGCATGTGCCTGCTTTTCGACTCATCAGTTTCACTTCCGGAAATAATTTATCCCAAGAAAATGGTCATTTAGTTGTGCAGAGAATAGCTACCAGGATCTTTCCGGAAGTGTTGTTTAGATGGCCATGAGATGAGACTAGAGAAGTTAATTATGGTTTGTCTCTATGATGGGATATTATGAAGGCATCGTCAGTTATATTATAGTAGAATATTTCATGATACTAGATAATAGTTATATCGTGTTGATGCTTTTTAAAAAAGCATATTATAAAACCATGTATGGGCCGGGCGCGGTGGCTCACGTCTGTAATCCTAGCACTCTGGGAGGCCGAGGTGGGCGGATTGTTTGAGCTCAGGAGTTTGAGACCAGCCTGAGCAAGAACGAGACCCCGTCTCTACTAAAAATAGAAAGAAATTATCTGGACAACTAAAAATATATACAAAAAATTAGCCGGGCATGGTGGCGCATGCCTGTAGTCCCAGCTACTCGGGAGGCTGAGACAGGAGGATCACTTGAGCCCAGGAGTTTGAGGTTGCTGTGAGCTAGGATGACGCCACGGCACTCTAGCCCAGGCACCAGAGTGAGACTCTGTCTCAAAAAAAAAAAAAAAAAAAAAAAACCATGTACGACCGCTTGTTACTTATTGTCGCCACTATATAGAGCATTTGCTGCTTATGGAGCTCCTACTACGTACCAGCCATTGTTCTAGGTGCTGAATATAAAGCAATAATTTAAATAGACAAGAATCACTGACTTCAGGTAGCTTTCTACGTTCTAGTGTGTGTAAATTTGGTGGGGGATGTTGGCAGGGGCTGAGGGTTCCCTGGAGCAGGTGGGAGCAGGTTACACGCATGTGTGGAGAGTCCGAAGGTATAAATAGAAAGAAGTCTGGGTGGTGGATTTCAAGTAATCTTTCTTTCTTTCTTTTTGTGTGCTTGCAACATCCACATTTTTTTCTCAATAAGCGTATGTGTTATTTTTATAATCAGGAAAAAGAAAGTTGACTCGTAAGCAGTAGGCTTATTTAGAACTAGCTACATGACAACATCAGAACAAATGTAATAGAAATTTAAATAAAATTGCAGAATTTAAATTTTATAAACTCTATGCTTACAATCGTGTGTGCACGCGCTGTGTAGAAACCTAGTTTCTTTGTATCGTGATTGGCACATAGTGGGTATTCAGTAAATAGCTGTTGGATGAATAGATCATTTGTCTTTTCACGTCTTATTTTTCATATTTCTCAGATTTTCCTCAGGAGCATGTGACCCTTTCTTTGTGAGGCAAAGCATCATACCTATTATTTTTTCTTAAATTTTAAGCATACAATGCATTTGCAAGGTAGACCAACTTTAGCATGAGGAGCTCAGTGAGACCAGGCTTACACAAAGTGCCTTCAGCCTCACAGTAGGCCTTCTAGAAAAGCATGTCCCTCCCTTTGTCCCTAGAGTGCTTTAAAAAGGATCCTATTTACAAGAGAAAATTGATTCCCACACAACTGTCTCTGTCCCGCACATCTGCGATGTAAATCACAGCTTCCTGAAGAGCATCTTCAGAGCTCGTAAACTCTCAGAATTGGAAGAGACCTTGAAGATCCCTCACCCTCCTCTCTCTCAGCCCACCCCAATTTACAGATGAGGACGTCGAGGGGCAGAGAGGGGACGTGACCTGCCCAAGGTCACACAGGAGACCGGGGACGCAGCAGGAAGGGGACACACTCCTCTCTCCTTGCGGTCCACGTCCTCCCATTGTGTCCAGCTGCCTCGGCCGATTTTAGCATAAAGGATGTTCAGAATGTTGCCAAGTTTTATGCTTCTTGGGAATGGGCTTCTTGGAGGCTTTGGTTTCCCTACCCAAACCCACCCTCTGCTAGAGGCCGCTTTCATTCTTGCTAAGAGGCAAGGTCCAGCTTCCAGAAGGAAATGCTCCCACTCTGCGTTTGCAGCCACTGTGATATTCTGTGAATGCTCCCAAAAGACACATGCCTACAAACGCGTCTGACGTTTCCCGAGAGCCTCCGCTGGGCCAGCTCCTGTGCTGGGCTCCCGGGGACGCAGAGACCGGCACAACCTCTCCCTGCTGGACTCCCTAGTGGAGGAGAAAGACACATAAACAGACGCCACAGAAACATGACGGAGCAAAGTCCCAAGTCCCTGGGAGACCAGTCTCAGGAGAGGGGCTGATGCTGTTTTAGGGCAAACCTGGATAGACGCTTCCACGAAGGCATTGATATCAGCACCAAGTTCCCGCAGCAGAAACTCCTCAGCCAGAGCTCAGAGGTGAGACTGCCAAGGTCAAGGGAAACCAGTGAGATTGTACACACAGTGGTGGGAATGTGCATTTTTTTCCCCTTAGGAAAGAGCGTACAGTTTTTCCTCTGGTTGTCAAAAAGGATTTTAATTCCCACTCCCCCACGAGGAGGTTAAGAATTACTGTCCTGTCAGATACGAAGGCATTCCAAGCTAAGGCAACAGCATTTGCAAGTGCACGGGGCGTGTTGGGAAAACAGCATCGTTGAGGTCAGGGCGCCGGGAGGAAGGCTGCAGAGCAGGCGAGTAGCCGGGGTCGCATCGGCGACAGCTCACACTCGCAGGTGCGGGTAGGGGTTTACCTGGTGGAAGCGTGAGGGTGTTCTCTTGAGTCCTCTGTTATCTTTAAAGATACTCTTTGGCTTTCCAAGCCCTGCTCTAAACCGCCGACTGCCTAAGCTTCCTTAGAGCCGTACAGCTCCCTCTGGCCCCAGGTGAGTATAGCCACCCCCCAAACTGGCACTGCCAGCATCCAGTGTCGCGGGGGAGAAACTGAGGCCCGGAGGACAGAACGTGGGTTGCACTGGGAGTACAGCCCGGTCACACCAGCCGCTCTGCCACCCCGGGTCACCTTCCACGTGACCTGGAAGCACCGCCCTTCCTGAGCGCCTGCCCGAGCCCACGGCCAAGCCCTGCCGGGGAGGCCCAAGGAGGAGAGGTCCACGCCCCCTCCCTCCTGCCCACCTCTGCACCCTCGCGACTCCCCGGCCACGTATAAAACGTTCCCAGAAACCACTCACTCCTCATGCATTTTCCATGAGGCCGGGCCCAAGTTACAACACGTAAACATAAAAATATCAAGAAGCACTTTTTTTTAAAAAAAAAAAGGCCGTGTTTCATGAAATACCAAGAGACCGTCTCTGCTCCCCTCCGCGGTGGTTCTTTCCTTCCTCTCTTCCCCCCTCCCCTGCTTTTCCCTCCTCTGTCAACCTCGCCCCTTCTCGATGTCTGCTCTTGTTTCTTCCATTTTCCTTTTCATTTTTCTCCTCTCTCCTCTTTTTCTCTTTCCTGGAACTTTTTTCCCATCCGCTCGCCTCACTCTCTCTGTGGGCTCCACCCGTGCTCTTCCCGGCTCTGCCCTCCTCCTCTCTCTCCACAGGCCTCTGATTTGCTTTCTCAGTGTCTCTCTGAATTAGCATCCCTTGTTTTCTCCCCGCTTGGTTCCCCTCCGTTTCTTCTTGCCCCTCCCACGTCTACGAAAATAGGCAAAAGCACAACGAATGACGACACCAAGCGCTGGTGAAAATACGGAGCAACGGGAACCCCGGGCACCGCTGGTGGAAGAATAAATCGATGCAACCGCTCTGCAAACTTTTTGGCCGTTTCCACTAAACCTAAACATGTATTTGCCCCGTGACCAGATATTCCATTCCTGGGTATACTGCAAGGAGAAATGAGGGTTTCTGTCCCCCAAAGGGATGCAGGAGAATGTTCATGCCAGCTCGCCTCATAACAGCCAAAACTGGAAACAGCCCAAATCACCGTCAGAAGGAGGATGGATAATTGAATTCTGTATATTTCTACATCGGAATACTGCACAGCAATAATAAAAATGAGCCACTGCTACACAACACGATATGGATCCATCTCCAAAACACAAAAGCCTCAACACAAAAGAGTGTATACTGGTATGTTTCCATGGATTAACATTTAAAGTTTAAGAACAGGTAAGACTAATCCGTGGTGCTAGAAGCCGGAAGAGTGGCTGTCTTTGAAGAGGGGTGCGTTGACGTGGGGACGGGGGGCACGAGCGACCCTTCTGGGGTGTTGGAAATGTTCTACGTCTTGATCCAGGTAGAGTACAGACATGGATAAAATGTTCACCAAGCTGCACGCTTTTAAGATTCATGCAGCTTATTGTATGTGAGTGTCAACACAACAAAAAATGAATAAAACGTAATAATACAGAGTATGGCTTATTATAATTTTTATACCTATAATAATGATGATTGTCACAATTGGGAAATGCCTTGGACTCAGGGCCCATGGACTCTGACGTGTTCTGATGCCATCGATTGAGATGGGGGTGAGCATCCATGTCGCTCACGGCGGAGAGCCCACCTTCCTACTGAAGGGAGTCAGGTCCTTGGACCCCACAGACGTCGCTGCCACCAAAGAGCCAAACAGCCTTGAGACCGTTTGCAAAGACCTGCCTCGGAGGGAGAGACTGTTCCCATTCAGTTCTCTCTGACGGCGTCTGTGTGATGCTGATTCTTTGCTGTAACTATTATGATTATCGTTTAACTCAACATTTACTCTGATAAGCAAGCAGTTAATTAACAGCACAAAATCTGAACCCAAGTTAATAGGAGGGAGGATGGCCTAGCCGGAAACCTCCAGAAGATTGTTCTGTCCACAGAGCCATCAGAATACTGCTGCGGCCAACAGGGGAGCTTGGAGGGAAACCAAAACTCAAGCCCGGGGACTCTGAAAGGCCTTTATTTATGTTTTTCTTCTTTATTGGAGTCCTCCCAGGAGGGGAGGAAAACACAGAATCCAGTTTTCCTGCCTCAACAGCGTGGGTGTGAGCCCAACACACACAACCCTCGAAGGCAAACTAAAGCTCACTTATTTTCATAGAAGGGGAGGGACTTAGACCAGAGGGACTCCAGCACTGTTAGTTAAATAATGATGCTTAAAAATGCATTGAATTTAGCCGTCTCCCCACCCCTAAAAAAAAAAAAAATCTGGAATTTTCCTATTGAGTATACTTTTTCCCCTTGCCCATGAATATTAATGCTCCTCTCAGAGAGATCTACTTGAAAAAAAAAAAAAACAAGAATAAATTAAATACCTACAGATTTTTCTAATTCCTCTTTTTGGTGACATGCCGTCATTACATCAAATTACCGAGATGGGCCCGCTCCCTGTTTTTTTTCTTTTTGGGTGAAAATTATGGAATATAAAGTATATGTAAATGGTGCAAAAGAAGAAAAAAAAAACTGCGAAGGAAGAATAGGGGAAGCGAAAGCATTAGGTATTCCACTGGCGTCGCAGTCAGCCAATTAATCAAGCGGTGGCGAGAAAAAGATGCAGAAGGGATGAGTTCGCCCTTCATGTTGATGGGGCCGGCGCAGGGCAAACGCTACGGCACCTGAGCTCACGGCTAGGCATGCAGAAAGGGATCATGGGAATATCTTCCCGTCTTTGTCTTTCTCGTGAAGGATGGAAAATGTCAAGCTGTTGTTTGGCTGGATTGAGGGGGTGGGGGTGGGGGGGAGTCGAGGAGAATTCGCAGTCTGGCGAGGCAAGGTTTTAACTCTTTGAGGACGCCTCTGCCTCCCCTCCCTCCCCAGCCCCAGCCCTGCCTTCTTCTCCTTCTCCCAGCCCCCCCTGAGCACATCTGTAGGGAACTCTGCCTGCAAACAGCAAGTGGGAAGGAGCTGATTGATGGTGACATGCAGGCTGGGGCAGCCAGAGCGTGTGTGTGTGTGTGTGTGCGTGTGTGTGTGCGTGTGTGTGTTTGCGCACACACGTGTCAGGGGAGAGGGGGCAAGAGGCATTTTTCCTCTCCCCTATGAGTGTTCTTTGTTCATCCTGGAAACGAGCATGTGTGACCCCTTCTCTCTCCAGCCCCGCCGTGTCCCCCTGGAAGTGAGCGGTGCCTAGAAATCAGAGAGCGGCTGCAAAGGAGGCAATGGTGGTACCAGGAGGGCGGCCTGGCCGGCGACCCCTGGAGCAGTCAGAATGCCACAGCAACCCCGCGAAGGCTGACCGTCCCTGGGGCTGGTGCTGGAGGGGGAATCTCAGCACAGGGCTTATCCTTCGTACCAACAGCAACTATAACACAGTAGCAGCGATTGGCCAACTTCGCCGGCAGGGCCCTGTCTACGCTTACGGAAATTTCCATGTGATTTCACCATTTTCCAACTCTGGCAAACCCACAGTCCCAAGGAAAAGTGTGTGATTAATGCATTATTGAGAAAATCAGCATTCGATTTTCACCACCCGCCCTTGGAATGGGCGTGATGGGTGCTGCGTGGTCTGCTTGGCAGGTGAGGACGCCGAGGGCAGAGATGGAGATGGCTTGGTCCAGGCCACCGAGCAGGCACGAAGGGGCTCGAGCCCTGTCTCCAGCGAAGCTCTCTCTGTCCTTCGGCCACAGACGGATGGGCAAAATGCCCCGTGTCCTGTTCGGCCGCCCTCTCCAGGCTAGCACACGGCAGTCGTCAGTTGGCAGTTGTCACCTGAGCCCAGCGCAAGGTCCAATACTAGGTCCAATCTGCACTTGACGTGCGATTCGCAGACCAGCAGCACCTCCCACCTAAGACCACACCGGAAATGCAGAATCCCTGGCCCCAGCCCTGTTGGACCCGAATCCACATTTCAACAACAATAACCTTCGTGTGCATGTTGAAGTTTGAGAAACACTGCTTTAAGGCAAACTTTTGCCCTGTGTTTACTATATGAAATCCGGATGAGTCTGGTGATCAAAGGCAGCTTCTACTCCATGAAATACGGTACCAGATAGCATGTTCTGGGGCTAAGCATGAGCACTGCTCTACTGCTCTATGTACGTTCTCTCAGCCCATCCTCACACGCCCTATGGGATGGGTACTGTGGATATGCCCATATCACAGACGGAAACACAGAGACACAGAGAGGTGAGGTAACTTGTCCAAGGACACACAGCCAGTAGGTGGTACAACGAGAATTTGAGCCCAAGCACCAGAGCCCACCTCTGGGCCAATGATTCCCGTGCTTGAGCAAGCTTCTTAACCACATGGAATGCTGGGAGAAATGTAGATTTCTGGGACCCAGCCCAAAGTTTCTGACTCAGGGACTAGGGTGCAGCCCCCAATTTGCATGTCTATAAAAGCAAGTTCTCAATCAGGGCCCAATGCTGATGCTGCAAATCCAGGGACTGCTCTTTGAGAACCGCTGCTCACTGCAGGGTCATCACCACTGCTAAGAAACCAGCTGGTTTCACGATCAAACAAATACAAATGAGTTTCGAATCAGTGTCCCCGCCCTAAAAAGAAAAAGAAAAGCGACGGGGAGAGTGTGTATGTGTGAGGAATCCCAAAAAACCAAAATGCAAACAAACAAACAAAAGAGTGAAAGATGCTTCACAGGAGGGAAAATCGACTTCTGATGGTCCCTGATTTGGTGGCATTAGCTGTCCCGGCTCTCATTGCCACAGCTAATTGAGAGCACAATACGGCATCATGGCTGTAATAATCCTTTCCCTTATTTAACCTGGACGATGCTTGGGGCTATAATGAGCTTCCTTCCTCTGGTCAGTAAAGCGACATTTACGAGGCACAAGCTGTCCCAGCCATGCTCTCTGCAGGACACTGGAGATGGCAGCAGATAAAGAAGTTCTGCCCCCCCCTCCCCGATCCTTCAATAATCCCCAGGTGGCTGGCTACACACCCCCCCATCGGGAGGGGACCGGGTGCATAATTCTGAGGACAAGGGCCCTGAAAAGGATTCACAGCCAAGGTGACCTGCTAATAGTTGAGTGTTACTTTCTTACAGTTGGACACTGTTTGGAAAAAGTGCATCTGTTAATGGACTAAAAAACAAAAAATTTCAAGATAAAAAAATTGAAACCTGGGCAATAGACCCTGTCTCTACAAAAGATAAAAAAAAAAAAAAATTAGCCAGGCATGGTGGAGCACACCTGTAGTCCCAGCTACTTGGGAGGCTGAGGCAGGAGGATCGCTTGAGCCCAGGAGTTGGAGGCTGCAGTGAGCTACGATGGCAGCCACTGCACTGTAGCCTGGGTGACAGAGCAGGACCCTGTCTCAAAAAAAGAAAAAAAAGATACAAAATTGATAGTCAAACTTCCAAAGTTCCTCTCTCCAAGGATGATCACTTAAAAAAATGTCTGCTAATCATGTTAAAAATTTTCTCTCTCTCTTCCTTTCCTCCCCTCCCCCCACCTCTCTGTCTGCCCAATCACACGCGGGTATATAACTGGGTGCAGCCCTGCACATCAGAGAGCAATGGTGGGAAAAGACTAGAAGACCATCGGGCAGGCAAGGGCTGGAAGCGTGTTGGGAAAAAGGGGTGCAGCGTGAGGATCAGCAGCCCCGGAGAGCTGACCCATGAGAGGGAGGGGACCCTCAGCAGGTGAGGCCGGGGAGTCGGCGGGGGTGGCTCATGGAGGGTTCATCTGGCCTGGGTATGCAATTTGAACTTTCCCCTAAAAGGAATGGGGAGCCATGGAAGGTTCTTAGCAGAGAAAAGACTGGTTCGTTTTTGCCTGTTAGGGAGAGGTCTCTGGCGACTGGTGTTGGATTGGACCGAAAGGAGAGAAACCAGGAGCAGGGAGTCTGGCTGCATCGGATTCATCATAGCTAAGGAATTTTGCAAGAATAATGACAGGGTGCCAAGCAAGAGGTGTGTCTGGGTGCTGGGCACTTTCTGATCAAGGAAAATGAATTCTGCCTCCTGATGTTTCTCTTCTGCAAACTCCAAGGAGGCGTATCAAAAAACAAAAAAAAAAACTTTTTAACTCCCCAGACTCCCCTGTGTATATCTCTTCATCTCTCTGAGCCTCAGTTTCCTTATCTATAAAATAGACAATTTTGCTGAAAATTTTGCTGAAAATTTCCGTTCAGCAAAGTGTTCAAGCAACAAATGGATACAGCTGGATTTTGCAAATTATAAAGTTCCTTACCAAGAAGGGGCTGTGGCTGCTGCTGTTGTCCTTAGGCTGATTGTGTTTGTCGCTCTTCACATGCTTCGCAGAACTTTTCACGGCCTGCCTCCTGTTTCCATCCTCGTGATCCTTCTGCCTCTAGAGCAGCAATGTCGAATAGAACTTTCTGCGATGATGGAAACATCGTAGAGCTGCGCTGTCCCGTATGGAGGCCACTGATTTCATGTGGGGCACTGGAAACGTGGCCAGTGTGACTGAGAAACCACATTTTTAATTTTATTTAATTATAATTAATTTACATTTAGATTTAAATAGCCACCACCGTCGACCCTATTGGACAGTACAGACCTAGAGAGAAAAATCCTTAAAACATGGACTATGTTCTACCCACCTTGCAATCCCCCTGTTATAATGGATAGATAGATGGATGGTTGGATGGATGGATGGATGGATGGATGGATGGATGAGTGGGTGGGTGGTTAAATGGATGGATGGATGGATGGGTGGATGGATGGATAGATGGATGGGTGGGTGGATGGATGGATGGATAGATAGATGGATGGTTGGATGGATGGACGGATGAGTGGGTGGGTGGTTAAATGGATGGATGGATGGATGGGTGGATGGATGGATAGATGGATGGATGGGTGGATGGATGGACGGATGAGTGGGTGGGTGGTTAAATGGATGGATGGATGGATGGACAGATGGATAGAGGGATGGATGGGTGGATGGATGGATGGATGGATGGATGGATGGACTGATAGATGGATGGGTGGGTGGATGGATGGATGGATGGATGGACGGATGAGTGGGTGGGTGGATAAATGGATGGATGGATGGATGGAAAGATGGATGGATGGATGGATGGAAGGATGGACGGAAGGATGGATGGATGGATGGATGGATGGAGGTATGAGTGAATGTAATGATGGATGGATGGATGGATGGATGGATCGATCGATGGATGTATTTATATATGGATTGATGGAGGGATGATTGGATGGTTTGATGTATGGATTGAGTG
>CAUYSK010000608.1:0-35593 GCA_963575035.1 Avahi laniger | reverse complement strand
TTGGTCACCCTGTCGAGGGAAGGATGTCCTTGGGGGGAGTCCCAGACGGCCTGTTGCAGTGAACACATAGCGGGGTGTTTCTGATGGGGGGCATCGCTGCTGCTTCGTAACCCAGGATGCGAAGAGCGTAGCAGGTGTCTGTGTGAAGGAGTTGCTGGGACTGTGAACCCCATAAGGACGGTCATCTGCATTTAGGTGTCCCGATCCGCGGAACCAGTTACTCGTGGGTACCTGGGAGGAGGGAGTGGGAAATGGGAAAGGCAAGACACAAGAAATGGAGACAAGACAGGAGTCTGATCAAGTCTCGTTTATTGGCAGTGGGCAGAGGCTTAAATAGGGCAGAAGGAGGAAGTAGTTAGGCGGTACTTTTTAAGGCGGGAGTTACCATGGAGATTTACACGTGCGGGCCGCCCAGGGGTTATGTCACACTGGGTGAATGGAAACTTACAAGTTCTTTTCGCGGACTTTTGTAAATGTGCAGGCTTGGTTGGCCATTTTAGGTAATCAGGCAGATTCACATGGCTCACGGCCATCCTGAACAAGCGGCTGCCGGGCCTCATGACTCCCGACATTTAGGAACATACACAGCTTGTTGGGAGACACTCCTGTGGGTCTCTTGTGTTCCTACCTGCCTTTCTGAGTACGTCAGGAATGCTCTTTACCTGGGCCATTTCTTAGGGTTGTGTTTGCAGTGAGCAACCTTGAGGCGTGAAGTAAGATCTCCCTCTGGGACAAAGCCCGGTGTCACTTACTGCTCACTGTAAAGCAGCAGGTTCTCTGAGCAGAGGTTGCTCAGCTGCGATGCAAACCTGCTACACGCAAAGCTTCCACCCGGGCCCCTCTCAACGCCACCTCCGTTGGACTTTGGGGCAAAGGGACCGATGCAGACGGATGCTCATGCTGCCTACTGTGCTATGAATAATAAAGTCCTTTCTCCCTGACCGGGAGTCTCGTGCCTTCTGCCAGCTTCTGTGAAAGAGTAGCAGGCTAATTTACCACCTTGTAAATAGAGTAAAATCAAATTAAGTCCAGACACAGGTGGAACTTCTGGATAGCGGAAAACGTGCAGGTTCCTGGAGGGCGGGTGGTCACCCTGAGGGGCCATGGAAGCTCCATGTTTCTCCCCCCCAGCACCTTGCCCTAAGAATCTCTTTGTCTGTACCTATTCAAATATTTTTTATAATAAGCCAGCAAATGTCAAACAAAAACAAAAAACAGATACATGTGTGTTAGGTAGAAGCTGAGTACATGGCCAGTTAAATGCATTCACATGTGTCCTGTTGAGGACGTCCTCACCCGGGCCTCCCCCACAAAGGTGGTGGCTAGAAAGGGGATGGTGGGTGGCTCCTCAGGAGCCGCTCAGGTTTCTTAGACCTGATGCGGGCTTCTGAGGCACCTCCTGTCTGTCCACTGGTCAGTGTGTCTCCAGGGCACCAAGGCCCGAAGGAGACCAAAGCGTCTTTATCAAGCATCGTTGTATCCCGAGTTAGGCAAGATGTAAAACTGTGACGCTCGGGAGTGCCTGACTTTTAGAGCGTGCACAGCAGCAGAATGCGGTGTTGCTGGTGGCAGTGGAGGGCAGCACACAGCCTCAGGAGCCGGGGCAGGGGCAAGATGCAGAGAGTGTCAGACGTCTGGCCCTGAAAGAAGAGGCAGAGGTGGGGAGGCCCCGGCCAAGGCAGTGGAGCAGAGCTAGGAAGGGCCGGTCCCAGGAACACCCTGGCTCTGCGGAATCGCACCGGGGAGGGTAATTTCTGAGTTTCGCTTTTTGGTATTTATGGGATGAATTGTTCTCAGCACTCAGTTAACCAGCCTGTTGCAGAGTGACACTGACATCACCTCCAAGCTGGTTTAGGCAATTTAGAGAAGCATTTGTAATTCGCATTTGTGCAACTGATGAGAGCCAAGGAGGAACATTTGTTCAGAGCAATACTTTTGTACTTTTTCTTTGTGATATATCTGTTAAAGTGTATTATCTGAAACAGTTTTTTTTTTGTCCTTCCCCTATCCAAATAATATTAATAATAATGTGTCCATATAGTAAGTAGGCCTGAAGTTAAGATTCTGTATTGAAAGAGCATTCCCAGGGCCCGATATAGGAGATAAGATGTTGAAAACCCTACTCCTTTTGTTTCCAAGGTGAATCTTATCGGCATTTAGTCAGAAGCAAATTCTAAATAATATTTTTAATGCAGTTAGTGATATGCGAAAATGATTAACTGCCTGTAGCCATCAGTTGAGCTCTGTGATGACTGCCGGAATCTGGGGATTCAGGGATTAAGTAAAAAATCCGTGGGTCAGGAAGTGGATTTTAATGGGGAAATGTCTGTGGGAGAGTGACCTCCTGTCCCCGAGGGCCGCTGTGGACAGCTACACATTTTGCGAACGGCGCAACTCCCTGGGATGTGCGTGATGCCCCTGGAGCTGTGCAGCGTGGCGGCGATGTGTGCCCTGGAGTGGGGGTCAGGGCAGTCGTTCAGGTTTAAGTGGCATAGAAAGTGGACGATCCTGTTAAGTGGAATGGATTCAGACATTTCTGTTAGCGTGTTAAGTACTGCCTGAGACTCTCCTTCCTTGAAGGGGAGATGGGAAGCTCTCTGTGGAGGGGCCCCCAGTCTGGCAAGCACTGCCCAGGTGCCTTGGGACCTTGCAGATTGGGCTGAGAAACCTCATGCCAGGGTCCACGCTCTAGCTGGTCTCCCCTGGGCTCCGGGAGACCAAAGACCTGCAGCTGCCGAACCTCCGTTATCATACCCTTGAAGCCAAATAAACCATTTATTTATTCACTTATATTAATGAATAGCTTGATTATTCATGTTCAAAATAGTTAACCCCTGTTTGTGAATTAATAGTCTGTCTGTAATTACATTTGACTCTTGAATCTAGTGTATTTGTTATCAAAATGAAGAGGCTACCAACCTGATTTTTCCAGCAGTTTTGCTTGCTTTTCATTGTATATGTGAGGTGTTAACTGGTTTAAATGCACAGATCAATAGAGATCATTTTTATATGTAAAGTTATTTTTATTGCCTACCTCTTTTAGTAATTTTAAGGAATAAAGACTATTATTAATAACATAAACATCTTCATTCTAAATGCATTCTCATATATTAAAAAAACTTAAAATTTTGCAGGGTTGATTTGGGAAAGGAAAACAAGAGACTTGGGAGTAGAACTCCCCTCCTCCATACAGATACACCACCGTTGCCTTCAACCACAGCCTGGTTCTGTCCTATTTGATTTTTGAGACATATAGCACAAAAAGAACTTCTGTCCTTACAGCCAGGCTGTTAGCAGCCCCTAATATGTGCCCGTTCCTACTCAGGTGAGCTGGAAACTCAACTTCCAGGAACGCCTGGACAACCTGTTTATCACTTCCATACCTTCTTTCTCCCAGCAGGAGTTACTGTGTCTTACACAACAGGCTTTTGCATAGTGGAAGCCAGTGGATCTTGACATCATAAGGTCTGAGTTTGAATTCCACTTCTGTTATTTTCTGGTTATATTGTCTTGGCTCATTTTAAGCTTTTTGAGTCTTAGTTTCCTTGTAGGCAAAGTGGAGACAGTTCTCCATAGGTCTCTCATGTTTCTGCACACCTTGCGAACTGAGCTACTGATTGCCTTTATTTATTCTGAACTATATTTTCAGGGGTGTTTGTATAGGGACAGGCCTTGGAAGACAGATGCCCATTAGGAAATATTTGGCTTTTCTGAGTTCAGGAGTCCCCTCTTGTAGTTCCCTGGGTGAGCTCTCTTGGCGTTGTCCTGCGGGAACTGGAGCTTGGGGGACTGGCTCAGAGGCTGCTACCGCAGCCGCTGATGCTGCTGTGAGTAGTAAACTGTCCTTTGTCTCTAGTCCAAGAGTTTCGTGTCTTCTGCCTGCGTCCGTCAAACTGTTAACCTGTGAGCTTATGGCAGGTGGAAATCGCAGGCCTTGCACGGCACTGCTGGTAGTGACACGTGCTCAGTTTTGGCCTGATCAATGTGCTCTCCAACTCTCCTCTCCAGCGCCTGTCCCCGCCTCGATGCAGGTCACCACCGTTTTCCACTCGCGCTATTACGGTGCCTCCCTCCCTCCCCGCTCTCCTTTCTCCCCACTCCACTGCAGGGTACTTCTCCAGTGGCAAATCTGACTGTGTCACACCTGCCTGCTTTAGATACTTAAATGGCTCTTGGTTTGGACAGGATTAAAGCCAAACACCATTGTAGGGACCTTGCCTGTTTGTCACCTCTCGTATTTTCACGTCCAAACTCTGTTCCCCGGCCTTACCCATGTGGGACAGAGGGGTAGCCATACTTGATGTTCGTGATAAAATATCCGGATTCTGGGGTCCCCTGCGGTGATGCAGTCCTGTTCACGCAGGTGTCCCCTGACCCTCGTCCCGCCTCTCTGGGGAGTTGGGGTTTGGGGACCGGCCACGCCGTGCACTTATTTCTGTTTCCTGACTCTGTAACTTTGCACTTATCTCTGCTTTCAGTGATGTTTCCACCATTTCTGTCTTTCTGCCGGAGATACGGTGTCTACCATGAAACATCGTAAAGAATAAAGAGGTCGTGAATGCGAAGAATAAAGAGGGCCTGGTCAGCCGCTGCTGCTGTTGTTACTGTGATCCTTGCAAGAACTGGTTCCAGAATTCAGCCTTTGGGTGCTGTTTCCTAAACTTCCTCTACCCCACCACACCCCATCATTTAAGGGGAGTCCATTTAGCTGTTCAGTCCTTTAGTATATATTCCTTGTAGATTTTTCAGAAGTATTTTAAAAATTGTCAAAAATACTCCTAAATCTATTATACTGAAAAGAAGGAGTTATCTGTTATTTTCCGCGGGCCTATTGGATGGCGTATCTAGGCGGGGCTGCAGGATGCTCTCGACTGACAAGCGCTAGCCTGGCCGGCTGTGCCTTTTCCAATTCGAGTGGCCCTGGGCAATCTGTTTTGTTTTGCAGTCCCTTTTTTTCCCTTTTAGCACCTTATTTTCCACCTGATGGTCTTCAATTCACAGCAAATTGTTTGTTTTCTGAAGGATAAATCGAAGGTGAGATTTAATGGCTAAAATGCAAGCTGGCTATTAAACAGTGAGTTTTACAAGCTGTCGGATCAGAAGGGCTGTGTTCTAGCCAGCTAGGTCCGCCCTCGGAACTGTTCTAAACAGTGGTGAAAAGATAGGGACATTAGTTGATGAATCCCTCCCTGTGTTGGGATTGTGCCTCCACAGGGTGCTTTTTGGGGCGCCCCCTTTGGTGCTGAGTTTTTGAGGTCCTCGAGACCCTTGTGGAATGGGACCTGAATGGGGTTCCTCCCAGGCTTCGACAGGGCCTGTCTGGTTCCTGGAAGGCATCCCATAAATTGTTTCGAATGCATGAATGACCGAATGAGAAAATGCGAGAGCGCTTGGTGAACTGTAAAGCATTAGCCAAATGTGTGCTAGTATTTTTTCCCTTCTGCAGTATGGAAAAACGCACAGGAGCGGGGAGCTGACGGCGAAGATTCGGGGTGACGGCAAATGCCTCTTGCACTTGGCTTTCTCTCCGCCCGTGTCTGTCCTTGTGTCTCACCCTCACCCTGGAAGGTTGGCAAGCCTGGGTGTGGGGTGAGTCCTAAGTAGCATCTGGTCCCTTCTGCTATCCATTTGAGTTCAAACCTGAAGGATTTGCAAAGAATGGTCATCTTTTGTCTCTTTCCCCTTCTCCTCCAGTTGGGTTTATAATCCCTTTAATCCTTTAATTATCTCTGCCTGATTCTCCCCACCTCTAGCCTGGTCTTCACCTGTAGAGATTTATCTCTCACCGTTTTGCTTGTCCAGGATCATATCTTCTCTCCCAGAGTCACAGAGCCCTGCTTTGTGTTTCTTGGATGCTTTCTGGAACCCTTTTTCCAGTGAGTTTTGGGGTGTGTCTCGTAAGACAAGGGGGTGGTGACTGTATATTTTTAAAAATTCAATTTGGGACAAAGCATCTAACAAAGGATTTTTTTCTTCCCATGTGTGGACTTATTTTATAGCAAACATTTTATAATAGCATATAAAGTAAACGACTTTCGATGAATGGGTTTTATTCCAAATAATACAGTTACCCCAAAAGGGAAAAAAGCGTACATTTTCGTGCATGTCAGTTAATAGTATTTGAATGTTTGAAACAGGAACTTTTCTAGAAAACCGGGGAGATGGCCAGCTCAGGTAGGGAAACTGTGTGTTATAATCCTTGGGTAACAGACGGTTTTCCTTGGGTGACTCATTACGTAGGGCAAGGCACAGAGGTGGCATATGGAAGAGCCCTGCCGCTCCATGTCATTCAAGCCCCTTGTGATGAATCTTGAGACCCCCATGTGTGTGTTCGCCTGCTTGTTGTCAAGGTCGCTGGGAAGGAGGGGGTGCTTACCAATGTAAGTTGTTAGTAATTTTTACTGTGCTTGATCGTTTTCAAGTGATGGGAATTCTTGGCTTGCCATGCAAAAGAGGTTGGACAGTGTTCCTTTTCCTATTTGTGATATATTTCATGCATAGCAAATCTTCAGGGGTATTGGTACAAGATGGTATAGCCATTGTAACCTAAACCATTCTTTTGTGTTTATCAGATTCTCTCAACGGGTGACTGCAAATCATTTTAAATTCTGTTTAAAAAACAAAATTGCTCATCGAAATGATGACATAAACCAGGACCAGATGTGATTTTACAGATTTTTCAATCCTAGAATGGATTTGAGATTTGAATACTGTCTGTGAAGATGCAAGGCAAACTTCCGGTATCACTCAGAACTCTAATCGTATTATCGGGTGACACAACCGAACAGGTTGCTGCAAACCCCCGGGAGTTACTGAGTTGTGTGGGTGAAGCTGCCTTGTTGAAACTGCTGAAAGGTTCATTGATTTGTCGATGAAGAAAAACGGTTGTCGGGTAGTTTTAGCGGTTGCGTTTCGTTTTAGCATGACGCTGCGAGGGATGTTTGGGGCTGTATGAACGAGGTCACAAGGGCACCCTCAGGCAGTTCAGGGTTCTGTGAGGAGCTGGCTTTGCTGGCTTATGTTCAGGCCCTTTTTTTCTCGCTGAGCCAGGGTCTTGGTAACTTTCTCACCCATCACCAGGGTCTTGGATAGCACCTCGCGAGTTCTCTCTCTCTCCGCTCGTGAGTCCATCTGCACGACCGGTGCCCTGGTCCGAGCCACCCGTCCTGCCGACCGCTCAGGCTGTCCCTGCTCTGCTCCCTGCTTCACCCTGTGCCTGAACGGTCCTGCCCCATGTCCGTCTCATCGTGATGCCACCGTGCTATGAGTGGCCTCTCGGGCGTCACTCTGCTCTTGGTGTCGCCTCAAACCCTCCCAGTCTGCTCTATTTCCTTCAGGACCCGCCTGGCAGCCTTACCCCTTCTTCTTCTCTTCCTCCTCTCCCACCCCCAATCAGGTTAAGCCTTGGGATGCCCTGACATACCACGCAGGACTTTTCCTTGAGCGTCCCCGTCGTAATCAGGCGAGATCGTTATTCCAGATTCGGGTGATTACTCGGTTGTGTTCTGCACCAGCAGTCAGCTTCCAGAGGGGAGGGCTCCCTGCGGCACTGTGGGTGGCCCTGCACCCTGGGCGGGGTTTCTAAAGTGCTCGCTGGGTCTTGGTTTTCCATCACAGTATTGGTTTACACCTGTAGTCTCCAGGTAATTATCAATAGTGTCTTCTTCCACTTTCGAAGTTACTCATCTTGGATGACTGCATTTTTGGTGGTCCTTTCTAAAGCCCGAGGTCGTGCAGTCATTCAGGTAAAGAGTTCCACAGTCAGGTCCCAGAGCAGGACAGCCCCGTGCAGGGCAGCGGGTGTGGGGAGCTGTTGCCGAAGTCCAATTCTGGCTGAAGATAATTTGTTGTCTTGAAACTCTGGCGGCATATGCAGATGTGCGTGCTTTTAACATTTTAAGGGGTAAGAACATTCTCTGCGCACCTGGGATTTTATAATGACAGCGAGAGGCATCAAGACTGTGACAGAATTGGAAGATAAACACCGAGTGGCAGAGGTTAGGCGCTCCTGCCTGCCCGTCACAGGCTGACAAACTTTTGATTGGGAGGGGTCGAAGTCACTATTGCATTTTGTTTGGCCAGCTGTTCCCATTCTTGGGCGAGCCGATTGCCTGTCACATGGGCCCAGGGAGAGGCCCCAAAACGATCTGTGTGTCAATTTCTCTGCCCATCTACAGACTGAAAGAAGGTGGTGTGCACAGTGCCAGGTGATCTTGTTGCATTCAAAAAAATAAAAACCTCTAAAAGGCAGCATAAGACCCTGTTTTCTAAGGTCTGTAATGGCCCAAGCCCCACGGGACTCAGTTTCCTCCTCTTTGACTTGGAGGCAACGCTTGCCTGCCGCAGGGAAGGCTCTGAAGATTCCAGCGAGAACATGCTTTGCAAGGCACTTTTAAATTGCTAGGTCCCTGCAGGGGAAAAGGGCTTTTTGTGACACTAGTCTGAAGATAATTTTTATCAGATTCCATAGCCTGGAGTCTCAAAACATAACAACAGCAAAAAGCCTCTCTTGGGACTGGCTTCTGTGCAGCTGTTGGCCGGGACCTCGAAGTGGCGGCTTCTATCATGTCGGCCCTGCAGGGTCAGGCATCCAGGGAAGACCCGTGGAGGCCCAGGCAGTCAGGACAGATGCCAGAAAACAAAACAGTGGCAGAAACACGGGTGGAGCGCTGCGTTTGCCTGTGTGTAGGCGTGTCCATTTCACAGATCCGGGCGCAGAGTCGGCGATGGGACATGCGTGGTGAAGGCCCCGTGCTTCCGAGATGCTCAGATGGACCCGTGAGAGTCCAGCGATGGGCTCAGCGACGTGTGATCGTCCTCCTCGCTTTTCTGCTACTTCTCGATATAAATGTCGCTTGAAGGGGTGCCGTCTTCACTCGCCGTGCACGGCAGAGACCCCAGAGCATTAGAACGTGGGATATGCGCAGGCCTCGTGGACGTTTTGCCAGTCGAGTGATTCAGCAAAGTATTTGCAAAGTTTCTCCAATCATTAAATATCTACAACAGGATGCATTTGGATTGGCTGAAAAGAAAGGTGAAATGAGGTAATCAGAACTACATGATTTTTTTCCCCCAAGTTCTGGCATCTTGAGTTCTCTGCCAACCAGAAATATTCCAGCAGAACTGTGATAATGCCTTTCATCTGCCGAGCCTTCCAGATGGCAGTTTCTCAGCCAGTGAGCAGAAGAAGGAGCCTTGAGATTTCTGAGCAAGTTGATTCCTTCCCTTGGTACGACCCTGCGAACCCTCACTCGTGATTTGTGCTAAGCACCAGTGGCTGGTCGGCCTGAAGTCCTTAGCCCTGTGGGGCCTTAAAAGCCACTGGGCATCATTTCAAGGGCGGAGGGCATTACATTCCCAGTAATAAGTGACTGTCTAAGTAGAGCCCTTAGCACACTGTCTTAGAGACTCTAAGTTCCTCGAGGACAGGGGTGTCCCTTCTGGGCAGCATCCGTGCACAGGGAGCTTGGCATCGGACTTCTGGGCCCCTCCTTTTCTAGTTGTGTGCCCAGCCTCAGTTTCCTGGGTCGAGAGACTCTCCCCTGGTCAGGGATCTTCCTTGTTACTCTTTCAGTCCAAGGATGTTTAGGGAGTGTGCATGCCTGGGGCCACGAGATGATTCGTGTCCCTGGGGAGCTCTCCGTCCAGTGAGGAAAGACTTAGAGAAATGCACACGTAGGAGGGAAGTGGTTCGGGAATGCTTCGGAGGAGGCCGTGTTGCTGTGCGTGCTGAAGGAGGGTCAGGGACTTGCTGAGCAGAGCATGCGCCGTGGTTTTCCGTCTGTTCTAGTGACCTGTAGCCGCTCCGGCGCTTTTCCTCTGGGGCCACCCTGCTTTGTCTTTATCCTGGTCTTGTTCGCCTTGGGGGAACTCTTGCAGCCTTTCCTGGGCTTGCCCCTTCCGGAACTCTTGTATTGTTGGTTGTACTCAGAGGTGACCACTTTATCTCTGTTAGTTTTGTTCCCCGACTATAGTGAAAACTCAGAACCGGGCCATCTCCCACCATGTCAAATGCAGTCTGTGCATGTGACAATCATTTAGGGACAGCTTTTGGCTTATTAGTGGACACTTTCATAGATCATTATTACCCGGTTATGTAAGTATGATAAGAAAGTTCAGTGACTTTCTTTCTTTTCTTTCTTTATACATTCTTTCTTTTCTTTGAGACAGGGTCTTGCTCTGTTGTCCAGGCTGGACTACAGTGACACACTCGTCGCTCACTGCAGCCTGGAACTCCTGGGCTCAAGCGATCTTCCTGCCTCAGCCTCCCAAAGTGCTAGGATTACAGGCATGAGCTACCGTGCCTGGCTTTCAGTGACTCTTACGTATAAGCAGAGTGTCAGATTTTTTTATTTTAATTTAAATGTTTTAAAGGAAAGCACAAGTTTGTCATCAGCAGCACATCACCCATTTGATGTTCATTGATTTATTCTTTCATTCATTCATTTCCTAATAGGCTACATCTTTGGAAATAATATCAGTCGTTTCTTCATTGATATTTTTTGAATGCAGCATTTATACTGCCCTGGGGATTTTCTTTAAACTTGATAATTGTTTTGATAAATTTTGATCACTCGGATACTGGCTCCGAGCTAATTCTTTTCTATTAAGTACCTCTTAGAGTGGCTGGCCGTAAACCATTTGAGAAATCACCACATTTTATTAATGACTTTTGAGACTTAGCAGCAACTTAAATGATAAAAATGGAATGTGCTTTGGGTAGAAGACCGCAAGACAGACAGTGTTTGCACTCTGTCGACCAGGGGAGAGACGAGGATGTTTCCATCAGAACATAATTTATCAGTGATTTAGCCAGTGTGTGAAATAATATATGCCTGGGCAATAGTGTTTGTTTCTTTTTCATTTGTATATGGCACTTATGATGTGGTAGGTACGTTCTAAGTGCTATTTATTTTATATTAGCTCATTTAATGCCTCCACTAGCCCCATGAGGTTTCTCGTTATTACTTTTCCCATCATATGGATGGGGACACTGAGGCACAGAGAGGTTGTGTGACTTGCCCTTGGTTTTAGTTGTGTGCTCAGAAATACTCAGTCCCTCTGGGCCTGGAGATATTCTTGTTACGTGTAATGTAAAATACAACTCAAAGATTATGCAATAAGGAACAAATTATAATACTCATTCTTTTGCCACTTTAGGGCAATTATGCTTATTAATTGTTTCTATTATAAGATAATATATGTATGTGTTTATAACCATTAGATTTTTTTTTGAATTGTAAAACATACATAAATAACTGATGGTTAGTTTTGAACCCATTTAAAAACAGATAACTTCACGTTTTGATAAGCTAAGATACATCCAAAGCATTCTTATTTCCAAAGCAAAGCGGTTTCCATTAAAGATTATAAACTTTGCCTTTTGCCAGTGATGATCGTGAGAATGTCATTTAGAGAAATGTTAAAGCAATTTAGACATAATAACATTAGCTTACGCATGCTTTCTTTCTGAAGTTTTATTAGGACAGAAGGTGTATCTTAGCTTTGATATCTTAGCCAGCGTGGTAGGCTTTGTTGTTGTCTTGCGGGTTTCTAAAGCGAGGGTTGCAGATTCCTGTGCTTGGAAGAATCAGGCAGAAAACAAGCCATTGAAGGTCAGCGCTGGGAAAGCGGTGGGGCCTGTGGTAGGGCTCGGCCACGGGCTCGGCCACGCTTCTGCCCTGCGCAGGGAGAGCTGCTTCCCGCCACTGACGGTCGACCGGGGTGGGGGGCGGGGCTGTGCCTGTGTTGCCAGGTCTGACCATTTTCCAGGATAAGCTGGAACTCCACATTTTGAAAATGAGAATTTATCAACTTTACTGCTTTGGGAAGCAAATTCAAATCAAAACAAGCCAGTACCAGACAGCGTGCTGGAGCCCAGGGGACAGTAGGGGACTTTCCCGTTGTCACATTGAGCTGCGCCTGCTTTGAGTTGCCTGTTGACATTTCGGTTATACTGGACGTAGAGGGACCCTTCAAAAGTTGCACGTAAGTTAATTTTGTTTTTGTTTCTTTCTTTATTTTAAAAATAGCCTCGCACCGCATCATCGGAGATCAGGGAGCCCTCTGATGAATCCTTTTGTCCAGTGAATGATCACTCACCGTATGTTTTATATGTCTGTGCTCCCGTGTTTAAAACGGAGAATGCGTTAAATATTACGTACTGCTCGAGTTGAGGAGGTCATTAACCAGGCATGCTTTGGATTACTCAGAGATTCTTGCTGCTGTGGTGTCTGCGGTAATGAGATTTGACCTGTCAGGGGAGCTGTAGACGCTTGGATGAGTGTTCATTCCTTAATACCGGTATCGAAATTCTAGGCATGTTGCCTGTAACTTCCAGTTTCAAAAAAAACTGTGTCAATCTGTTCTTTTATAACCTAGTGCTGTTGCTTTTTTTTTTTTTTTATATTTAATCATTCTCTTTGGCTCACAACAGCAATCCAGTCCAAAGATTTCCTTTTTCTATTTTCAACCCCGTCATTATTTTTGTGTAAAAAGTATGTTTTGAGTTTCAGCAATTCATGGAGATCAGGCTTCTACTCTGTAGGGAGAAGAGAGATGTCATTTACTACAGAGTTCAGATGTTCTGCGGGCTGTGTTTCCACTGTAATCCAGGGGGTTTATTTGTGTTTATGCTTAAATAAAAATGACCATATTAGTGATGAATCTATGCCAAGATGGTATAGGCCCCAAGTTGTTCTTGGAGGAATCGGGGAGCAAGGGGAATAGAAACGTTTGGAAGGAATTGTTCTTGTTTTCCCTTGTTTAATTCATTGGACGTTTCAGCCATAGATTATTGGATGCATTGCATTTGCTCATATTATTCCTGTTTCTTTTGTATTCTCCTGGTCAGCCCCGCCCCCTTTTTTTGGAAACAACTTCAAACTTATAGGAAAATTGGAAGAAAACTAAAAAAAGAACTCCTATATAGATAGGAGTTCTGTAGATAGAAGGAGTCCTGTGGATAGTCACTGATAGATTCTCTTCAGCTTTCTGCAGTTACGCCAATAATGTCCTTACAGCAAAGGGATCCAGTTCAGGATCACACCTCGTACCCGCTTGTCCTCTCTTTCTAGTCTCCTCCAGTCTGGAAGAGTTCCCCAAGCTTTCCTTGTCTTTCATGATGCTGATATTTTTGGAGCTTGCAGGCCAGTCAGCAGAAGGTAGAATGTCCTTCCTTCTCTTTGAAGGGTGTTTTCTACTCTTCCTGCAAAACCCAGCCAGTGTTAACCTGCTGTGGGGAGAGGTCGGCTGTCCCATGCGGAGCTGGTTGCTTTCTCCTCTAGATTCCTGAAACGCTTCATTAATCAAATACCCTTTGAGCATGTATGATATTCATTCAGCCAGTAAATACCTCTTGACTTCTGTGTGCCAAGCGGGATGCATTTAAGAACAAAACAGACCAGAAAAAAATCCCTGCTCTCATGAAGCTTACATTTTAGTGGGGGTAACAGACAACTAACAAGATAAAGAAGCAAAACCGTAAGTACATTAGATAGTGATAAATGCTGAGCCAGGTGTGGCGACGTACACCTGTAGTCCCTCAGCTACTCGGGAGGCTGAGGCTGGAGGGTTGCTTGAGCCCAGGAGTTGGAGAACAGCCTGGACAACATAGAGAGACCCTTCTCTACAAAATATATATATAAAAAAATAATTAGCCAGGCATGGTGGTGCATGTGCCTGTAGTCTCAGCTACTTGGAAGGCTGAGGCAGGAGGATCGCTTGAGCCCAGGAGTTTGAGGCTGCAGTGAGCTCTGATGATGCCATTACACTCTAGCCTGGGCAACAGAGTAAGACCCCGTCTCTTTAAAAAAAAAAAAGAAAGAAAACTAGCACTCTGAGAGGCCGAGGCGGGAGGATCTCTCGAGGTCAGGAGTTTGAGACCAGCCTGAGCCAGAGTGTGACCCCGTCTCTACTAAAAATAGAAAGAAATTATCTGGACAACTAAAAATATATGTAGAAAAAATTAGCCGGGCATGGTGGCGCATGGCTGTAGTCCCAGCTACTCGGGAGGCTGAGGCAGGAGGATCACTTGAGCCCAGGAGTTTGAGGTTGCTGTGAGCTAGGATGACGCCATGGCATTCACTCTAGCCAGGGCAACAGAGCGAGACTCTGTCTCAAGAAAAGAAAAAAGAAATAGGATCGAATCAGGCAGGAAAGGGGTGGGCAGGTTGGTGATAGAGTGGGCGGGGGAAGGCCACCCGCAAAGGTGATTCTGGAGCAGGAACCCCAAGGAGGTGAGGAACAGGCCGTGCAGGCATCTGCGGGAGAGTGGCCAGGCAGAGGGAGCCACCAGGGTGGGAAGGCTCTGCTGATACGAGTGGGCCAAGCGTGGGGGGAGACAGCTGGGCGGCCGGAGCTGAATGGGGGCGAAAGGGGAGAGGTAGGAAACAGAAAGGGAAAGTGGGGTGCTTATTCCAGGCTCGTTGCGATCGAGGGAGCTGAGAAACCGTTGGAGAATTTTGAGCGGAGAAGCCACGTGATCTGCCTTATGCCTCAAAAACCGATCCTTTTGTTGTATAGAGGAGCAGGTGCGTGGGGAAGAGGTCAAGGCTGGAAGCAGAGAGACCAGTGAAGGGAGGCTGGGATAAGCTGTTTGCACAACTGCTTGTCCTGTCGGGCACATTAAGGGGACTCGGTGGTTCTCAGGCTTTAGAACATGTACGACTTACCTGGGCTCTGTGTGAGTGATGCCGATTTCTTCACTGGGAAACTAGAACTTACTAAGTCTCACCTGTATTGTCAACAGCCAGCCCCAGGTGATTCTCATGTGGATGGTCCTTGAACCACGTATTGATAAACACGGTAACAAGTGATTTTGGAATGAGTGAATAATTGGTTTGTGGAAAATCCTTTAGAGATACTTAGATATGAAGTGTTTCCACTCATTGCTTTATTTCTTTATAAACACCTTACTCAACTTAAAAATGTGTGGTAGTATAAATTTTCTCTTAAAACTTAACTGGCACAGAAAGCTCTAACTAGGAAGAACTTTTTTTCAAGAGAAAATGTGTATTTTATGGCTATACTTTAATAGCTTTATTATAGTTAATAAACATAATACTCTGACATCCTATTTTCTTGCCTCTAAACATGTGGCTTTCAGAAGGGATGAATGAATGCTCCTAATAGGGCTCATTCACAAAGAATCTATTAAATGTATTCAAGAGGAAACTGGATTCAGGGAGTAGGTTGGATGAAGCCATTAAAGATAGATAATAGCAAGTGAGTAGTGTTTTAAAGCCAAGTGGACCAGATCTGGCTTGGCATTTCCTTGCACCAGAGGTTCGTGGGAAGGAAAGGGTTTGGCCCTCTGGCCCTGGAAATGATACCGAGGGCGATGCATTAAGGGACTTTTGTTTCTTTTCCTTGGTGAAGTAGCTTCAGTGTTGCATGGGTAATCCTGGGTTGAACAAGAAAACAAGTCTCGCCTTGTTTAACTGGGGACTGTCATGGTTAAGGTCATGGGCTTTGTTTTTGGAACCAAACTGGCTCCGAATCCTACTCTGAACTGTCAGTGTGATTTATGGCAACTCACATCACCTCAGTTTCCTCACAGGAGGGAAATAATAATACTTTGCAAGCTCATTATGAGGACTGAGAGTTAATGACCATAAGGCACGCATGACGGTGTCTGGCTTATTATACGCACTCAGCAATTATTAGTTTTTTCTCCTCCTCTTCATCCTACTATTAATATTGTTATTATGTTTCAATGCTTTCAGATCACATTTTGCCGCTGCAATATTGCAGATTTTCAGTGATTGCTTTTTGGGGATGAGAGTGGTTATTAGTTGTGTTCAAAAATATGCTCATCAGTGTTTATATATGAGGGGTTCAAAGCCGTAAGGGTGGTGTTAGGCCTTTGTGTTTATGGTCAACACCTTCTGGAAGTCGGTCGCCGTCACTTATGGAATGTTGACTTTCCCTCTGTCGTAGAGGGATGCTCATCCTTGCTTCAGAGAAGTGTGGCGAGAATTAATGAATAAGTTAATGTTTGTGTCTCTACCCCATTAAGTACTAATTAGCTTTAGTTACTGCTCTTGCAGCCTCTCCAAGTACTACCATCAGACCAATGCTTCGAGAGGACTTTTTCTTATATTCTGTGGGAAAGTGTTTTATAAAACACTTGCTGTTTTTTTTTAACAGCACGAATGTTACCCCCATACCTAAAATTTTATACTTCCTCTACCAAGGAAAAATAAATGAAACAACTTCTCATAGAGTTCTTAGTAATAAAATGTTACTTATTTCAATAAGCATTTTTTTCCTCTGGGAACCGGCATCTTTCATTCTTAACTTGACTTTCTTATCATTACACAGACTCACATCTGTATCTGGCAGTAACGTTCTCAGAATTCTCAGAACAGGTCTGGGAGGGCTTGGTGTGGTGGAGGCAGTCCTATATACCATTGTGGTTTCACCACAAAAAGGTTTGTATTTCAATTCTGTGTCGCTAGAGGCAAGATTCGGCTCTTCTGTCCCTGAGACTTTTGTCTGTAAAACAGGGATAATAATACTTACAATTTGGGTTGTTGTAACGATGGAATAACATGTATGTTAAATACTAGGCATAAATACCAGCAAATATGGCTAATTGTGACTAATGAAATGATTTTCATTACTTTTTTCAATATGATTCAATTTGGTAACGTAACTGGAACCAATTTCATAGTTTTCTTATAAAGCAAACGAAGGTATCTTATTAGGGTCCTAGGACCAGTTGGATTTCTGCCTGACATAGACTTACCTTAAATAACTAATTTCTAATCTGGGAGGATGCCTCTTCTGTCAGTTGGCAAAGGCTGTGAATATAGAGTGAACTGGGATTGTGTGTGTGTGTGTGTGTGTGTGTGTGTGTTGTATTCAAATAATTCAGTGTGATGCTATTTTACATTTCCCGATTTTATATGAATGTCGTGAGCCACCAGACCATTAGAGGCTGGGTCTGTATCCCCTGGGGAGATGGGTCTGGGTCCCAAGAGGGCCACGAATCTGAGCTAAGACTGGTTCTTTTGCTCTTCTGAAAGGCGATGTTCACTTAATCCCAAGAGTCCTTTGTTCTCATAATTACAAAGTTAAAATTTAATTCCTTGCATTGTAGGCCTGAAAGGATTAGCTACACTCTTGACTGATATGTAAAGAGCGTTTTATAGTCTCTGGAACTATGGCTTTTGAGGAACGAAATAAACTATAACTTCGAAATGGGACAGAGGATATTATCATAGGCTTATTCTTAGGAGTCTCATCTTTTGATTGGACTCTCTAATTAAATACCTACTTGTCAGCAGGGAGGTGTGCGGAGAAATGATGATTTTCCTGCTTTCATCTCTGTTGACTGCTCAGTGATACTTCGCAGTGGTGTCCAGCTGTCTTCTGCAGCTTTCAGAAGCTTTGAGGAAACAATAGAAACTTGTTAAGTACATAACCAGATTCTTGCCATGCCGTTCCCTTGGGGGAGATCTGTTTTTAAGATAGCTTTGATGTCCGATCTGAAAAGCATTTATTTACCAGTTTTGATAAGAGGTAAAATAGTTTAACTTCTTACCTAGAAGTCGGAGGGAACTAAAACCTTTCCCCTCCACCGCCACTATCCTCCTCCCAAAAAAGGAAAGAAAAAAAAAAAAAAAAGAACGTGGAAGTAAAATAGTGCTTACCTTTGAAGGTGTCAGAATTTAGACTCTTTTCAGATCTTCGGTTTCTTCTTACAGGTTGGTGAATCTTTGTGTTTGCTCGGTTTCCTTCCTCTTTCTTGGTCCGCCAACTCCATAATTTTGTTAAATTCTGTTTATCACACTCCTTTTTGCAGACTTGTTTTCTTCTATCCCACCATTCATATTTGGAGCCCCTGAAAGTTCAGAAGCCTTTCTTTTCTACATGTTGTGCTCTCTCTTGAGGAATCTCATCCATGCCCACAGCTGCTGAGTCTCATGTACTAACTCCAGATTTTGGTGTTCTCCCTGTGTGCAAATCTCTGTCCAAATTTCCTCTTTTTATAAGAACAGGGTCATACTTGAGTAGGGTTCACCCTTAATCACCTCCGTTTAACTGATTACATCTACAATGACTATTTCCATATAGAGTCACATTTTGAGGCCAGCACGGTGGCTCACACCTGTAATCCCAGCACTCTGGGAGGCCGAGGTGGGAGGGCTGCTTGAGGCCAGGAGTTCGAGACCAGCCTGGGCAACATCGTGAGACCCCATCTCTACAAAAAATAGAAAAATTTTTCACAGTAGGATGGTCTCAGAGTAGTCTGACTTCTCACAGGACAGTTCAGGGCCCCGAGAGTGAGCATTCCAGCAAATACAAAGAAGCAAGAAGCTGCTTGGCCTCTTATGACCCGTCTTGAAGTCACAGAGCATCGTTTTCATCCTGTTCTGTTGGTTGAAGCTGTCATCAGCCTGCCCATATTCACAGGAGGGAACGTGGACCTCGCCTCTCAGTGTGAGGAATCTCAGAATTTGCAGCCATGTTTAGAAACTGCCAAAATTCTCAGTACTGCCCTGTGGCTGTTTGTGTTCCCCTCAAGCTCATGTGTTGAAACCTAATCTTACTGCAGTGACACTAAGATGTGGGCTTTTGGGACGTGATGGGTCCTAAAGGTGAGATGGGATTAGTGCTCTTATAAAGGAGGCCCCAGGGAGCTTGCGTTTCACCATGGAGGACACAGTGGGAAGGCGCCATCTCGCGGAGGGTGAGCTCTCATCAGACCCCAGATCTGCTGGAGCCTTGCGCTTGGACTTCCCAGCCTCCAGAACAGTGAGAAGTAAATTTCTGGTGTTTATAAGTTACCCAGTTTATGGTATTCTTGTTATAGCTGCAGTCTGTGTTCTTTTGTCAGTCGCTCCTTTGCATCATTATTTGATTGATTTCTGCTTGTCTAACCAGGCAGTAAGCTTATTTTGGGGACCGTGGTGTTCCCAGCGTCGAGCACAGTGACCGGCACATAGTACGTGCTCAGTAAGACAATGAAACGAAAGTCGACGGTGAAGAGTTAGAGAAGGTGGAGCAAGGAAAGCCGTTTGCTCATGTCATAAATATCACGAGCTCGTGCTGCTGCTTTGGGCGTGGTCAACGGTAAATATGCCCGGTGGCCCGTGGGTTTATTGTTTCATCCTTCTGACCTCAAGTCAGCCGTAAATCTGAGGCTGCCTAGTGAATGAATATCGATACTGCAGGAGACGTCCGAGAGCTGCCACCCGAGAGAAAGTTACATCGACGCCCGCAAAACAACAGCAACCTAAGTGAAGCCAAATGGTTCCTGAATGAATTCCCCAGAAGAGAATAGGCAGAATTAAAAGTTTAAGGTTTGAATAGGCTGCTACTAGTAGAGTTCGCGTGGGTGCTCGTGGATTTCTGTGCCGCTTTGCTGGAGAAGTTGGGGAAGGTCAATAAGAGATACAGTTTTTATTTTTTATTTTTAACAGACTGTATCAGAGCTTTATGGGGCTGATTGTGTTTATTTAATACAGAATTTAGAATGAGATTCTTGCTGCCATCTCCTTGGCTTCTCACTTTTTTTTTTTTTTCTTCCAAGTCTGAGACAGGGGCACATATAACCTTGCCAGGCACACGGCTCACTTGTTCCCCCTGGCTTCTGCCAGCTGCTTGACAGCTGTGCTGTGGGCTTGTTAGATGAGCGCCAGTTTCCCTTCTCTGACTGCAAGTTTTCAGGGCGTTCATTTGCACGGAACCTCTTAAATTGCCAGAGTGATGCGTTTCACTAAATTAAAATGCAGTTTTAGTTTTTGCTTCTACCCACGGAAGACCCCAGCTGGCTTTGGAGTTCCGTGGACCCAGGTTTGAACCTTGACCCTGCCACCTTTTATTGATGTGAGGTAAGTTAGTTCTCCTCTATGTACTGCCTTCCCTTAAGAGGGTGGTAATAACAGAGGTGTTAGATGAAAGAATTTAGGGAAATCATGCACGTAATTAATGATCAGAATGCAGTCTGGCACATAGAGAATGCTCAGTTAATATTAGTTATTATGACTGTTCTACAAATGTTATTGCTTGAGATTTACTTAGAGTTTATATATAGTAATACTTGAGTGGCTTTCAAAAAATGCTTGATGATATCCTGGTTTTTTTCTCTTAAATGGAAAGTAAGTTTATGATGTTTTATTTAGGTCTGGGATTTTAGCGTATTATTAGCGTGATTAGTCCTACTTTGTCCTTGTTTAATACTTGTGCTTTTTCTTTCAAAGGTGTCTAATAAAGAATAAATGAATCAATATGAAAATGGAGAAGTGGTTTAGAATTCTAGGACTTCAGGAAATTGAGCATGCTTCTCTACATTTTTTCCTACCATCCACGGTAGTTAATGCTGCCAGATAGGATACATGGGCTTGTTTGCTTCAGGATGTTTGATTTAAAACTAAAGGCTCCTCCCTTTCTGGACAGGGTCAGAATGAGCTGGGTCCTCTCCAAGGCTGTGCATGAGAGCTCACACCCCCTGTTCGGAAGACCGGGGATGGCGGCAGATGCCGGGGGCCCATTGTGAAGTGAAGTTGGAAGAGGGAGGGTTTCATAACAGATGGTTTCTTGGTTATCTGGGGCCTGTCCAGCTCTAAGCTTTGCAAACGATGGGCCAGACCCTGAATTGGCGCGGATTCAGGCTCCGCTGCCAGAACAGGAAGTGCGGTCCTAGGGTGATGTCTCTGGGGCAGCTGCTGCTTCTCCGCTGGTGGGCTGGCACCACCGGCGTTGGCTTCCTGTGGTTTGGGGAGGTGATTGTGTCTGGTGCAATAGCAGCGAGGTGGGAAAATGGGCCTGGAATCCGAGAAGGTCGCAATGACGTTGGAGCTGTTGGCCTGTTTTAGAAGGGGTGTCAGCTACTGCTCCTGGTACGGCCTCTGCCACCTTTGGCTTGGACGGAAACGCACGAACGTGGGAGCCAATGCTGGATGCGTCCTGCACCGATCAGCCCTGGTTTTGGCGTGCGTAGAGCAGTAGGCAACGCTTTGTGGGAGGGCTTGGCTCTCCTCTTTGACGTTAGCCTCCAAAGACTGGCAGCATAATATCCCAGTCTTCGCTAACATCCTCTGGTACCTTTTTGGAATAATGAAATCATTCTTGGCTGGGTTCTGGTGTTTATCCTGCCTCTCACTAGTTGGATATCCTTGGGCAAATGACTTAATCCCTCTGTGCCTCGCTGAAAGGGAGAGGCCACACTAGATGATATCATGGGTATGAGATGATCTCTGATATCCAGATCCGATTAATATTTAGGTAGTCATCTATTTTGGTATTCGCTTCTTTGAATAGTGAGTTCCACAAATTTTACTTCTATGTGAAGTGAGACACTCTTTCTTTTGATCTTAAATTCTTTCTTAAAGATTTAAATGGAGCTCCCCCGTATCCCGTATTTAAGAGTTTGGCAATGAGAGTATATATCATTCTTTTATGGAGAGGAGGGCCCAAATTTTATCTCTCTCTGTGTCTTGTAAATGCTCTTGTCTCATTCGTTGTTGGGACAGTACCGTTGCAGTTGCCGTTGGGAAGGGTAGATATGAAAAGTGTGGCATGAAATTATAGAAGCATGTTAGTGCGTGGTAGTGGAGGCCATCTGGTCAACCCCTCCTACTGAGACGAGATGAAGGCCCCAAAGGTTTCCCGATGAGTCTGAGTCTGAACAGCACGGACCCCTTGAGGCTGTGCCTTGTTCATCTTGACAACTCCAGTGCCTCTTGGTGGCATACCCAGCTGGATTGGTTGGTTCTAACGGCACTTGGCAGGGTGACCCTAGATAAAGATCTCTCACATTAACTCTCCCAGACCTGTTCGGTGCTGAAATGCCCAGTGACCCATGTTTCGAAGCATTATTTCAGGATGGAGCAAAGTCCGGGAACCTTGGGTTTCCTCTTCAGCGTGGTCTGTGTAAACATGGGCTGGGTCTCAGGAGCTGGGCTCAGCCCTACAAATTTTCTTCCTAAGAAGTCACTCCTCACCTCCTCCCTCATGGTTCCTTTTCTCTGGGGTTTTCACCTGTAAGAGGGAAGCGGAGGTACAGTTCTCAGGAATGTTCCAGATCCTGCCGAATGCAAGGACAGCAAGAGCTGAATGGATGGAGTCACTGTGGGACCAGAAACCTCAGCGAGGGAAAAGTGAACCGGAAAGGCCTTGCAGGGCCCCTGCGTGTTGGACAAGGCTCTCCTGCAGAGCGCTGAGGAATTGGGAATGTTTTCGAGAGGTGGCGTGTGCATTGTCCGAAGTGAGTTCTAGCATCTTTGTCTTGTTTCCTTTTGATTCTCGTTTGTTCTACGTCTTACCTTGCTGGGGCCACCGAATGCCCCGTGTGGGTGTCCTCGGATTCTGCCGCCACCAGTCTGGCCGTTTGTCCTTTAACGCCTCCTGTTCTCCCTCACTGCAAGAGTGACACTGACCTTCTCTTCTCCCTTCTAAGACACTGGCTTGTAAAACATATCTGAAATCCCAACGAGTCTAAGAATCGATGTGTAGATTTAATGTAGTGTTTTTTATGTCCCTAAAAGCTTTGTTAGGAAATCTGTGCATTTGAGAATCAGGAAATAACAATAGCCAAACACCGGACTTTTGCAGTGAAGAGAGAAGCTGGGAACAGAATCATTGGAAAGAAAGGATGGCGACAGCCATAAAGGCGGGAACAGCCTGCTACGTGGGGTGGAGAAGTGCCGAGTTCTCTTTGTCCCTGAGATTTTACAGGCTGGTGTGAATTTTGCACAGGGGTAACTTCTCAAGGATTTTCAGGAAGCCGTGGCATTGGGCCCTCCTGGTTCCAAGGCACAAAATCTCGGACACGGGGGTTATCATAGCAAGTTACGTGGGGCCAGGAAGATGGGAATCTCTAGAATATCTAAAGGAATGAACTATGACTCACAGTTACTGGGCCGACAGATTGTTCTAGATTTCAAAGCAGCCTTGGGGGTGTCACCAGCAGGAGTTCGTGACTACGATTCCTCCTTGAAATTCCTGCTTGGATGACCGTGATGGGCCTAGCTAATTACCGTCATCTCTGTTTAAGTAGACTTTTAATTAAATGTGCTGTCCTGTGTTGCTGGCCAGCAGGGCACGGTGCGTGCGTGTGTGTGGTCGGGAAGCGGGTGGAGGTCGTTGACTGCAGGGCCATGTAGCCTGGGCCTTACATTCACGCAGGGCCTCACGTTTATTCCTTTCATCTTCTCTCCACATCAACTTGCACTTTCCGTCACAGAGACAAACTGGCAGGATTGAAAAAAGATGGCATTCATCATCCACATTTAAATTTGTTTCTCATTAGCAGACATTCTGCCTGTAGTGCACTGTGAATTAATATGTTTTATAAATCTTGTAACTGTCTTAGGAAGAGCATAATTAGTCATAAGTGTTTGGGTGTTAGAAATGTTAATTTGTTCAATGTAGGCATTAAAAAGTTTTGTCACTCCTTTATTTTTGACATCACCGGGAGCTTGGAAAAATGAGGGTGACTCAAGCTTCTCTTGACCTCCGGAAGGCCCTGTTGGGCTGGCTTTGCATTGGCTGTTCCAGATCCGTACACGGTCACTGCTGGTCCTTTCAGCTGGGACTGGGATATCACTGGGAGTGGAAACTTTGCCCGGTGGTACCTAGAACAGCCTGGGGCCTTTTCCCTCAGCAGCACAGCAGGTGTGGCAGGTCTGTGACCTAACTGAGAGACGCGAATCCTGGGAGTCTGACTTGCCAGACAAGAGAGTAAGGCCTTAAGCAGAACAATGGTTTAGTCAAGAGATGCCTAGTTCTAAGCAGCTCAGCTCATTTTTTTTTTGCATCTGTACTTATACACTACAGATGAACGACACCAAATGACTTTTGAAAACTGTGAGGACTGTAAAAGCCATTTGTGCTTTGGGATATTAAGCCACTGCTAAACTACTTTCTTCAAAATGAAATAATTGTTTAGGCAGTTAGTGGTGGTTTTGGAAAAATTTCAGAGTGAACAGCTCTATGAGAAAAACAGTTGCAGAAATAAGGAGAGGATAGAGATGCAAGAGGCCATTTAGTCCGCTAGACGAAGGTTAGAAGCGCTACTTGGTTGTGCTTAGGGAGGGATAAAATTGGAAAGCAGTGTAAAAATGCAGCTTGAGTCATTGGCGCGGGAATGTTTGAAATGAAAAACTGATATTTAGCAGTAACAGTGACCAGACGTTTTTAAATTCATAAATCAGCCTCTCTAACCCCCTCCTCCATTTCTCTTTATCAACCTGTAATATTGTAATTTATGCTGTAATCACTACCAAGAGATACCTTAGGCAGGACTGGAATGTATCAGTTACCATTTTCATTGTTTTTTGTCCAAAGCTTTGATGTCTACAATAGGGACCAGAAAATTTTATGGGGAAAGATTAGCATATTAACGGTCGTTGAAGGAAGCAGTCTGAGACCTGTTGTGTTTTGAGGGAAGGGATTTTGAACCTTAATGTTTTGCATTTGTGTCATTGGAGCGCAGAGGCATGCGGGTAAAATGGTTGTGACTACAAACCTAGCCTCGTAAGTGTGGATTCTTGCTCATTCACAAAATACCTTTTCTGTGTGCTTGTTGAAACCATCATCCCCTCGATAGGTTTCATTACAATCATTCATGGTGCCGTAAACATATCTGGAAACACCATGAGAGCACAGGCACCACTCGTGAGCCTGCTGCTTTGCGGAGAGGTTGTGCTTATCAGAAATTGTAGCATTACTGTAAATTTTTCTTCAGACTTCTTTCATATGGAGCAATTTACTTGGTATTTCAGTATATTATTTTGCCAGGAAAATGTCAAGTTGCTGCTCCTCTCAAAAGGGCCTTGTGTGTCCTAGGATTCAGATTGGAAAAAAAAAAAAAAGGGCACTGTGCATTTGAATCACCTGTGAAATTGGAGGTAAAAGTACCAATTTGGGGCTCAGCCCAGATCTTCTGTGACTCAGTTTCCAGGGCGGGGCCTGGCCTGGGCACTGTACTCCTGATTCTCACGTCTCTCCCAACTGTGCCACCCTCGTTCCTTCAATGCGTACATACCGACCTTGGCGACTGGCATGCATCTGCGAAGGAGCCGGATGGTGAATACGTAAATGCCACAGGGGAGCAAACCCGAGATTATAGATCGCAGTAAGTGCAATGGAGAAAAAAAGAGAACACAGGAGGCCAGGAAAGAGCAGCAGGAAGCTGGAGGGGAGGGCTCTCCGAGGAGGGGACAGCAGGCTGGCCACCCGCGGGATGGGGAGGAGAGGGCAGCCTGGTGGAAGCGCGGGCGGGTTTGAAGAGCAGAGGGGACGGGGGCTGTGGCCTGGACTTCGAGAGGACTGTGGTCCCAGCAGGGGTGGCAGGCAGCCGGCTGTGTCTGTCCTGTGCTCCCTTAGGATTGTGGTTGTGAAACGACTCGCCCGAATGTCCCTGCAAAGGAAAAGGGGTCCTTGCCAATTACAGAGGTGTCACTGTTGAGGTCCGCTGAGCAAATTCCAGGGCGTCTGTTGGCTTTGTGTTGGGAGCTGTCAATGGATTTCACCTGAGAACATTACAAGAGCTGAAAGATTAGTTTGAGCAAGAGAATGTAATTGAAGGATGCTTCATGGTTCTTGCAGCTCCCCCGGTGCTTGGCCGTTGTCTTCTAGCTTTTTCATTCTCTGCTCGTTGTCCGATGCTCGCAGAAGTGGGCTGTGAGCCTTCACCTGCAACCTGTCTTTTTGTCGTGCTTGGAGCTTGCTGCTGTTTCTTCCTCTTCTTCCTCTGTCTGTGGAGTGAGATACACCTCAGTTTCCAGTGAGGGAATTCTGGTGGATTTCCTAGCAGCTGGCAGTTTCTCCGTGGAATTAGAATTTCTAAGAAGCATTAGGTCCAGCTACATGTTGACGATAATAATGCCATATGTAATTTACCGCTGGGCCACCACCGCACTATGCAGTTGTGAGGTGGTTCCCGGCACGAGGGCTCCTGGCCGAAGGGCGAGGCGAGGGCAGAATCCACTCTCCGCCTCCAAGCCTCAGGCAGGGACACACAGCTGGGTGAGTCCGGAGGAAGAGGGAATTTTTTCCTGTGCCTTACAAAGGCAACTGGCCAGGGCCCGCCCATTCCTAAACTCAGAGGTGCGGCGAAGGTGGGCGATGGCCCTGCTTGGGAGAAGCCTCAGTGCGCGCTGGGTCCTGCCCCCTTGCCCAGGAAGGCCCCGCTCCAGCCTGGTGAGACGCAGCTGGAACCGGTATTGCACGAGGCAGCCTCAGTTTTCTCCCCCGGTGTGTTACTAGTTTTCAGGGACACACATTTGTGCGATCACTGTATGCAAATCACATGCGCAAACATCTGACATTTTAGAATATTTCCTTGCTATGCTCAACTTATACTTTAGCTTCTTGTCAAAAACTGTAGTATTCTGGCAGGGAAACCCAAGTCCCTTCTGGGGCAGCACTTTCCACCAGCGTGTGCTGCCTGGATATAGTCACACTCACGTTCATCCAGCCTGCCTCGTGGGGCTTTACAAGGCATTGGTACCTTAATATTTTATTTGATTCTTAACATTAATAAAATTGAGCCGGCACTTTTATCTCCATTTTATAAAGGAGGGAACTACAGAAGTGGGGGGCTCACTGGCTTGCTTTAGGCAAATTAGACGTTGGAGTCAGGGCTAGAAAGCAGATTCTCTGCTTCCTCCTGGAATTTGTTAGGGCGCGGATTAATCTCCTGCGACAAGGACATCCCCAAGTATGGTGGGTCCTCGGTCACAGTCCAGAGGTGAGTAGTCAGGGCTGGAGGGGCGGCTCTGCCCTCCTCCACACCTGACTTCCCAGGTGGCTCCATGTGTCACCGTGTCTTGGCTGGCAGGGCAAGTATCTTTTAGAAGGTGACCTGGAAGTCAAACACATCACATGGAGTCATATGTCACCGTATAGTCATAGGTGCAAACTTAGCTTCCAGGGAGCCTGGAAATGTATGTAGTCCCTGTCTGGGGGGCCACATGCCTGGCGAGAGCCAGGGGGTTTAGTGCTCAAAAGAGCAAGGGGAGGAAGCTGGGGGCGCGTCCACCACATCAGTCCTCAAGGCTCCGGGATGCAGTATTGGGGGGGTGAGGAACACGAAGGGGCCACCACAGAGCGTTTTCTGTTTCTGCTGTAGCTGTAAATTAGTAGGCCGCTCTGTCTACAGACGCTTGAATATGCTTCTTGCATCCGGTTCATTCACGCAACAGATAAATGTTGAGCCCCAACTATCCACTCAAGTGCTGTGTGGTCCCGTATGGATGGGGCCTGCAAGATGGCCAGGGCCAGCCCTGCTTTCAGCGGAGGGCCTACTTATATATTAACAGATCGTTCTGAAACTCAGTCAAGAAGGAAATTGGTTTACCCCTCATCGGGTTTTTAAAGAAAGATTTTTCCCTACTGGTAGCAACTGAATGGAGCTCTGCTATGGTTCGAACGTGTGCCCCGCAAAGCTCATGTTGGAAACTCAGTCCCCGGTGCCACACGGTGTTGGGCGGTGGGGCCTGGTGGGAGGTGTTTAGGTCGCGAACCCCCCCTCGCCCCCTCATGAATGGGCTAATGCGGATTAGAAAGGGCTCGAGGCTTCCTTTTACCTTCCTCATGGGAGGGCCCTTGCCAGGTGCCAGCGCCTTGATTTTGGGCTTCCTAGCCATCAGAACTGTGAAAAATAAATTTCCTTTTTTTGTAAATTGCTCAGTCTGTATTATTCTGTTACAGCAACACAAAATGGACCAAGACAAGCTCAGATGGAGAGAGGGCTCTCCAGGCCTGGGGCCTTTCTTGTACAGCAGCTGGGTTAACCACTCTGCAAATTATATTAGCCTGTTTGTGTTAAGGAAGGGCCCTTCTGCTGGTGGGAAGCCAGGCAAGGTGCTTGTGAGCCAGAGGGATCGGTTGCGTAGCCTCTGCTTAGTCTCGTGCCCCGTTCGGCTCAGAACCCTCCAGCAGTTTTCCCTGGTCTCTCCCGGGCCTGTGTTTCTTCCTCTCCAAGGGACAAATTCTGAGGACAGGGAAGGGGAGTTGGGGGCGTTAGGAATGCCCTGCACTGAGAGGTGGTGGTGACGATGGTGAAGAAGCTGCTGGCAGTGTTGTCCTTTAACACACCCACGAGCCAGAGGAAAAATGCGCAGAGCAGGCCTGTACCCAACACCGAGAGGACAGGGCCTGGATTGGGGTCAGTGCTGCAGGGGCTGCCAGCTGTCACCACTGCTGTGCAGAGAGTGGGTTCCCTGCAGTCCTGACCTGGGCGGTCGTGTCCACCCAGGAAGACCAACAAAAAGGGACACGCAGAGATGGCACCTACTTTCCCAGCCCCGCCCTCTCCCGCGGCCAGTGGTCTGTGTCGGGTGTTCTCCACTCTGGCTGCACAATAGAGTAACACAGGGAGCTTTAACAAATCCAGTGCCCTGATCCCACCCCAGCAGATCTCACTTAATTAGTCATAGGTGGAGGGTGGATAGCAGTGTATATATTTTTAAGATTTCCTAGTTGAATTTAATGTTACAGCTGCGATTGAAAATCTTGGTCTAGTGTCGGTTGTCATTGGAGTTTTTGTTTGCTTTTTTGGCATCCATTGCTGTTACTGCCCTCTAGGCTACTGTGGTTTCTCATTTTAATCCCAAATTACTACATCACACCCTCTAAATGTAAGTCTTATGCAAGGGTAAGCTTGGTTTATGATAAGAGATACCTTGCTCAGTAAACAGAAATAAGTCCCATTTGTTGGACAGTTGCAGTTTTTTTCTGGGGGAGCAACAGAAAAGAATTGACGGAGTGGTGGGGGAGAAAACAACAAGTGGGGTGCAATGGCTCACGCCTATCATCCCAGCACTTTGAGAGGCCCATCACTTGAGCTCGGGAGTTTGAGACCAGCCTGGGCAGCATAGAGATCTCTGTCTCTACCAAAAAGAAGAAAAATTAACAGGGCGTGGTGGTTCACGCCTGTAGTCCCAGCTACTTTGGGAGGCTGAGGCAGGAGGATCACTTGAGCCCAGGAACTTGAGGCCTCAGTGAGCTGTGATCGTGGCACTGCACTCAAGCCTGAGAGAGAGAGAGAGAGGGATCCTGTTTCTAAAAAGAAAAAGCAAACAAACCAACCTACCCCTCATTCTCTCAGCGAGCACTACGGTGGGAGACTTAGTGGGAAAAGTCCTCAAATTCAAATCAGAGAGAAATGTCGGCGACAGAGACGGATAGGGGAGAAACCGTGGATTTTTTCTGTGGTTAAAAACAGGCACTGCATTTATGTAACAGTGGCAACATGTTACAGATGTTTTTCTTCTGGAGGGAAGCACGCTGCCAGGTAACTGTGGAGAGACTGAAAATCATTAGAGTCCTCGTTGGGGTCAGCAGACCTGCCTCATTCTTCCACTGTCCCCTGCCAGTGGAGGGACCGTGGACCATCCCAGAAGACCGGTCCTCTCAGTGGCAGTTCACTGGGGATAGAGAAGGCAGTTGGGAACCGGTAGCAGCTCCTGTGGAGCTCCAGACGCGGGTGTGTTGGGCTCAGGAAGGACTCGGTGTGGCTGACTCCAGTGGAGATTCATTGTATCCGCCATTTCTGTAGCAAGAAGGAACCCAGATGGGGCCAGGGGTCAGTGAATGCCCAGAAATCCTGTGTCAGACATTGTGTGTGCGTATGCATGCTTTTCTGGGGGAGAAGGTCCACGGCTTTTAAAAATCAGAGTCCTAAAGGGATCCAGGTAACTAAAAAAGGAAGTCATCAGTATGTTTTTCTGTGATTGGGGAAGGGATGTCTGCATAATGCAGTCTAGAATCCTGTGAATTCAAACAGATATTTTGTTCATTCACACTCTGGCAGCTTCTGTCTAGCATGTTATGCTATAATGAATAGAGTTCCAAAGTGAAACTTATTTATTTTTTTATTTTTGAGAAATCTTCAAGGGAAAAAAATACCATTTTAAGAATAGGTACAGTGATTAAAATTTCATTTGAGACGTCACATTTGGTTTCTTTTTTTCAACTGTGTACTCTAATTACTAGCAAAAAGCATGTGAGGAAGTTGTTACAAAATGTATTATGTAGGCACTAGATAGGACTGATAAAGTACAAAGAAATGATTATTCTAAATAATTTAGGCTACTGAAGATATTACAAATGAGCTTTGTGTATATATGAGCTTCCTGGAAACCAAGGTAAAAAGAGAAATATGGTAGATATTATAATTCTTTCTTAAGTAAAGAAAACAAATTATTTCATTAGCTGAGGCGCTGTTTATGGGGTTAACGTCTGAGATTTTAAAGCATGTCTCCCTGTACGTATTGCCATCCTCCACCTTTTTACCAAACATACAGAAATGCTTTGCTTGTGACTGCTTCCCACTCCAAGCTGGTTTTTAGAGGAGTTCGTTGTGTGGGACACTTAGCTCATGGGGTCCCAGCATGTGGTTCTTTGATGAGCTCTCTCCCCATTTTCCTGAAAACTCAGTTGTCTTAGCTGCCAGGAGTTATAAGAGCCCACAGTGCAAGACTGCACTCTTTGGAACTGCCCAGAGCGTGGTAATGGGGAGGGTGGTGGCGTGCTTTCTTTCCTTTAGGAAATGAGATTTATAAGCGGGGTGGCGACTTTTTGTTGGGATAGAGGACCTTCCTGCCTTAGGGGGCTGTGGAAGGCCCATTGCTACCGTCAGCCTGCGCCTTGCCCCTTGGCGAAGTACTGTTTCTTTCACGTTCTTGCAAATCGCATTCACTTTGTGACTATTCTTAAATTTTCCTCCTAAAGATGAAAATGTATTTTTAATTTGGAATGAGAATCACAGTAAAGCCTTTGTAGAATCAAATTATGTTTCTTTACCAAAGCACAGAGCTTTCTTCTCTTTTCTTTTTTTTCCTTAAAAAAGTTAGTCGCAAAAATTTAGAAAGAAAAAAGACCATATTTAATTCATTTCTTTCCATACATGTTCAGTAATTGCGTAAGCTCTCTTGCTTAAGCTATTGCTAATAGTAATTTTTTGTTTGTTTTAGGAAGCTACAAACAGGTATCCTAATTCATAAATACTTCAAAATATATTTTCTTAATGATAGTATTTGATCTAGGTGGAGAGTGAGCTGGGGAGTCAAAAATATTTAGACACACAGTTAAGAATTCCCTACCTGTGTACCCATTGTAATTTTATCCAGAAATGACATATAGTGCAGAAAGATGTTTCCTTATCTTCCTGGGAGGTGGCTCATGAGGAGAACCTACGAATGCTTTAGAAGGCTTTGTGGTCTGAGTGTTTTGTGTTTGTGCTGTTTTCTTTTGAGTAGTGCAAATCCAAGCATGAACCTTTGAGAGCGGGCTAAAGGTAGAATTGCGCTTGATGAATTGCTTCACGTAGCAAAGGTCGCTTTCAAAGGTAAAGGTGATCTACAGAAGTAAAGTCAAACTTCTTTTGGTCCATTTGTTACCGCATCACATGAAAATGGCTAGGTAGATTTTCACTCCATTTGGAGAGTTTGTTTAGGGTGGTCTGATTTGAAATGTAGCCTACTGTGCGTAATTTTAGATGGTCTTGATTGCCCAGAGCAGCTGCTGCTGCTGTGCAGAGACACGTGTTCAGCTGCCCTTTGGGAGACATGTGCCACGTGCACACAGATGCGGTACACAGAGATGACATATGACTGTGTCAACATGAGCCCCCATCAGGTGACCAGGTCAGACTCTGGATTCCAGGGACAGGGGTGCAGTTGAGCTGCTTCATATGAGGAAAGTCCACACAGCAGAGAGTTGCTGCAGAAAGGTGTTTATTTTGCAATGGTCCAAGATTTTCCTGAGCAATGCTGCATGGGCAGCTAAGATTTAGTATCGAAAATACACATTAACTATAAATGGATTAATTTTAGACAGCCACATGTGCATGTCCATTTTTAGATTGCTTCGGAACCATGAAGAGTTGGTTCCTGCTGTGGTTATTCGCAGGGATGAAGTGTTCCAAGGGATTGACAAGTTGGGGGCTGAGCTATTTAAAACGCTGTGTAAACAAAGTAATTTAAATTAGCTTTATAAACAGACCGCAATATCGTACAGAGTATTTTTCTTAAAAATTGTATGCTCATCATCTTCTGGATATTCTCTGGGTCGAAGGCTCAAATGCTTCATGCTGGAGTCACAGTGAACAGCAACTGCTGAATGAGGAGGTGAGAGGGATGGGGGTCCGTTTTGCTTTCTCACCCACCCCAGTTGCGTGTGGGTAGCGTTGGCCACCGAGCAGTCCTGGCACCAACTTCGGAAGGGTGACGCAACATTATTTTCAGTGAACTAATTTAGCTCCCCCACAATTGAACTTCAGCCAAGTTGTTGGTCAATAATTGGCATATTTTTTTTTCCTGACATGCTGATAATCCAGTTATTGCTTCAAGGTTTCACTAAAACATTTTTTTTTGACTCTTTCAAGCTTTAGGGTTTATGATGATGTCAGTAGATCAGACTTTCTGAAGTAGTTCTTTGTTTTAAGGAAAAAAAAAGAAGAGCGGAAGCATAAGTAATAGCATATTTTTGATTGTTAAACCTTCATCAAGTGACTTCTTTCATGGACATATTTAAGATATTTAATTTATGTATATAATTTAAATTGTAGCACTAATGAGAAGTGAATTCAATTTCAGATCTACTGAGTTAAGTGCTTGGAAGCAGTTGGATATTGTAAGAGTGAAGTCTGGATGGGAGAGACGTTATTATATGAACTGAATTTTGTATAATGAAACTCAGGTAGCTGGGTGTCCCTGAGCAAGCTGCTTATTATCTGAGTCTCGGTTTCCACATCTGACAAAGGGCATGAGATCTGCTTTTTAGGGTTACGTTAGATATTAAATACAGTGTTATCTAAGGAGTACTGAAATCATAGTATGTGCTCAGTAAAGATTCTGTTCTCTATTTCCCTTCTTTTGGGGTTTGAGAATAGTTGTAAAACTTCTTTACACGTTTAGAACACGTCTTTCTCTAAATGCAAGACCCTCTGGGCTTATTCCAGTTTGTTCATGTATCTGGAAAATTGAAACCTCAGGCTAAATACAGTTTTCAAGTCTAAACCCCACTGCTGCCTAGGTTGTGTAGAGAGATTACTTCATAGTCCTTGCGCGCCGTGTTCCCGTTAACACATCTCAAGTCACGCTAACTGTTTTAGAAGACGATTCGGTGCTGATTCATCTCAACGCCTCAGTTCCAGAACAGCACGGTGTCAGAGATGCAGTGGCTCTGTCATTTTGATGATGAGATGTTAGAACGGTTTTCAGTGTAAGAATCTGCTTAGCATTACAAAGCATTCATTTTTGTGGAAAGAAATCTTCACGAAGCCTAGGAATTGACTAAAATAACTCACTTTTTTTTTTTTTCTTTTTTTGCTTTGGTATGAAGAACAGGACATATCTGAAGCCTGGGTGATTTGTGGTGGGGGAAGTTATCATACGAACTGAGTTTTGGCTTTGTTTCCCGGAGCGATGATGATGAGTTTACCTGGTGCTCCAGCCCTGCCGAGTGGCCAAGCGCGGACTGCCCAGTGCAGGGCTGGGTGGGTGATTGACTGTCAGTCAGAGAGACACTGCCTGTCTCTTTCTTTCATCCTGGCTCAGCCTTATTTTCATAGAGTTCCAAAGGCTCAGTTAAGCATCAGACAGGGAACAGGAAATGGCAGGCGAATGGAGCGGTCGTTCAAAATGACCAGAGTAATTCCAGAAATTCAAGAAAGTAATTGTTTCTCAAGTGCCTATTAGGACGGGGCCGCCTTGGAGTCTGCTCAACTCGGAAGTGATTAGAGGAGTTTTGTGGCTTTTCTGTTCTCTGATGGCTGGAGCTGGTTTCAGGCTTCAGAGTAAGCAGCAGGGGAGGAAGATAAGAAACGCTGAGGGGCCAACGTGGGCACCGTTTCTATTTTCCGGGGCACAGCAGAGCCGTGTCTGTAACCTGCGACAGGATCAACCCGCCAAATTAAATCGGACTTTTCCGGTATGTTTGCTTTGTATTGTTTAATTGAAACGGTTCTGATCCTCTTGAAAGTGGATGGTGCACTAACACTCTGAGACGGTTGCACGAATCAGAAGCGTTTTGTCTGTTTCGTGGTCGGTACCTAAACTCTCTGCGTCACCTTATTCCTGAGAGTCGAGATAGCAGAGGACAAAAACCGCAGTGGCATTGGGGTGTCAAAGGCTCCGATTCTGTTTCTTTTCCGTGCCCTTAGTGCGAGCTGGCTAACCAACAGTGGTGTCAGGCTCAGCATATACTGACAGTAGATTTATTTTGATAGCAAAATTGCTCTGATACTTGAGCTTCTGAAATCCAATCTTTTATAAAAGGCCCCAGGGTCAGTGTCCTTTAGCAACATCATGCAAACATACGATATTCATCATGTGGCTGGCGGAGGTTCTTCAGCAAATTACGTGTGTATTTGTTCCTAGGATTGACAGTGCTGCATTGCAAAGTGCCTGGTAGTGTGAAGTCCGAAGGAACCAGTTGGTAAAGTGATTACAGATCTTATTCTAGTAGAGCTGGCAGTATGCAGCTTACAGATGACATCTTGTCACCACCATGCTGCTGTTACTATAGATTCTAATGTATTTTTTGTTTGTTTAATTTAGTAATTTCGTTTCAAAATATTAAGGAGGTGCAAGTGTTTTTTGTAACACAGATGAATTGTCTAATGCTGAAGTCAGGGCTTTTAGTGTGCCCGTCACCAGAATAGTGTACATTGTAACCTGATAGGTAAGTTTTTTCCCCTCACCCAACGTCCCCCTTCTTAGTTTTTAATGTCCTTTACACTAGCAGTCCCAACCCTTTTGGCACCAGGGACAAGTTTCATGGGAGACAATTCTTCCATGGACTAGGGTAGGAGGGATGGTTTTGGGATGATTTAAGCACATTCCAGTCAAACCTCTCTGCTAATGATGATCCGTATTTGTAGCCGCTCCCCAGCGCTAGCATCACCGCCTCAGCTCCACCTCAGATCGTCAGGCATCAGATTCCCATAAGGAGCCACAACCTCGATCCCTCGCATGCGCAGTTTGCAGTAGGGTTCGTGTTCCTGTGAGAATCTAGCGCTGTAGCTGATCTGACAGGAGGCGGAGCTCAGGCGGTGATGCGAGTGATGGGGAGCAGCTGTAAATACAGATGAAGCTTCATTCGCTTGCTCACCCACTGCTTATGGCTGGATAGTACTCCATGGTGTGTATATATAGCACATTTTCTTTATCTACTCATCAGTTAATGGGCGCTTAGGTTGATTCCATGTTTTTGTGATTGTGAATTGTGCTGCAGTAAACATAGGAGTGCAGGTATCTTTTTGACAGAATGATTTCTTTTCCTCTGGGTAGATACCAGTAGTGGGATTGCTGGATTGAATGATAGGTCTACTTTTAGTTCTTTGAGGAGTCTCCATACTGTTTTCCATAGAGGTTGTACTAATTTACAGTCCCACCAACAGTGTGTGAGCATTCATTTATCACTGCGTCCACGTCAGCATCTATTATTATTTTATTTTTTAATATTGGCCATTTTGATAAGAATAAGGTGGTATCTCATTGTGGTTTTAATTTTCATTTCCCTGATGATTAGTGATGTTAAGTGTTTTTTCATATGTTTGGCCATTTGTCTATCTTCTTTTAAAAAAAACTCTGTGCATGTTTTTTGCCCACTTTTTAATGTAGTTATTTGT
>CAUYSK010000607.1:0-69423 GCA_963575035.1 Avahi laniger | reverse complement strand
GGGGGAATTTCCAGCATGTTCCAACCCTCCCATGGATGCCAAGCTGCTGGTTTTCACAGCTTCCGTGGGTAGGAAGCTCTTGATTTTGAAATCCACCACAGAGACACATCACAAAGTTCTCTGTTCTTAGTGGGTTTCAAGCATTTGTCTGCATAAATTTTCCTTGCATTGGTGCAAGGCTTTGGCTAATCTCCAGAGTTCTCAGAAGGTTGTTTTGATGGTTGTTTTCAGTGTTCTCCTTGCTTTTATGGAGGAGTGGATTTTCAGATTTCCTCACTTTGTCATTCTAGTAGAGCCTCCTCTCTAGTGGTTATCCTTAAATCTAATGAATTAATTAGTTCATTAAAGTGATCCCCCAATTCAACAAATGCTATGTAGCCTTCCTTGGCTTAAGGGCTACTATTGGATGTGTTTGAGTGTAATTCATTTGGCGAAAGTTTGCTCTATCACAGTTGAAACCGTGCAGGGTTTGTGGAGATTCTCAAGGGCCCTGTCTTTCATAGATGCTGACTCAGGACTTCTTGGGAACAGTGACCATAAATCATTTTACCAGACTCTCAGACTTCCTGGAAAAGGTGAATTTCAAGCTGACCATGTGTATTCTGTATAAACACTGAAAAGCTAAGATTAATAATTTTCTAGAAAATGTTTACTTCCCCCCCAAATGTTTAGGCAACACAATTCTTGTGGGACTTTACATAAGCATTTTTATTTATAGCATTTTTCTTCATTAGTTATCCATGTCAGTGCAACTCTGCGAAGGCTGTGATCTGACCCAGGAAATATATTTGTATAGCATATTGCATGCAGTTGATTTGGGGCTTCACTGAAGCTTTTTGCTAAACGTGGAAATTGCCGGAGTGACTCTACAGTTCGCACACGTTATAAGCAGCCCAGAACAAGGCAAAGCATATTTCTGCAAATGTTAACAGCAGATTCATTTAGAATGGTTTAAATTTGTGTTTGTGGCTATGAAGATGATGGGGACAATGAGCACTTATGGATAATCATTTTGTCAAATAAAATGATAAGAAATAACTCGCCGTTTGAGTTCAAGCACAGAATTCAAGCACAGAGCAAAAGAAACAATGAAATTACAAAAGGAGGTTTGCACTATGCTGTCTGTAACCTGGGCCCCATTTTGTCAGCCTCTTTCACCTTTATAATATGTAGTGAACAGTAAAGGATTTGAAAGTATTCATTTTTTTCCATGAAAGAATTCATGGTAAGTAAATTATACATTATGTATAAAACTAGCAAATCCAAAACAGAGAAATAATCTTATTCCTGTTGAACACCTCTTAAAACAAAAACCAATGATAGCACACAATACATAATATAACTTAACCCAACTGAAGTATGAGTCCTTAGGAATAACCAGAGTCCCCTCATTTTTCCATCAGAGCCAGTGTCACTTGTTGAGGGCAGTGAATGCCTGGCCACAGCAGTAGGGTGAGACTCTGGGAGGGAACCTGTACATGTGTTACCAGGAGGGGACGGTCCCTCCCCTCCAGTGGCTTTGGCTTGGAGGGTCTTCTTTGGTGTCCAACAAGTGGAGGGGTATCTTCCTGCTCCCTGCCTTACATGAGTCTTCTTTGGAGAGTATCTGGAATCCAATGGCAGGTTAGCCGTGTGTCCATTTATTTGGGTTTCCTTCTTGCCCTCATCTCCCCACTTCTCCCTGCCCCAGCAGGCCCAGGAACCCTGATGTCCTGGCTGTTCATCTGCATGCCACCTGGCTTCTGTGTCAGGCCCTCGTACCCGTTCCTTCTCTTCCTGGACCACTTCCCGTGTGTGTGCAGGACTCGTGTCCTTGCCTTGCCATGTCTCTGCTGGCAGATTTTCTCATCCTAAAAGCCCTTCCCACCATCCTGTATAACCTATCCATATCTTGCCATGAACCCACCCTGCAGTCCCTTTCCCTCCTTATATGACTATAATTTTCTCTCTTGCAGAGCTGGCAACATGACAAATATTTCAGGCATTTGGGACTGTATGTTCTCTCCTGCAACTACTCAGTCCAGCCATTATAGCACATAGACAATATGTAAATGAACAAATGTGCATTACTGTATTTCAATAAAACTTTACTTACGAAGATAGATGGGGGCTGGAGTTTGCTCACAGCTGTCGTGTGCTGGCCCCTGCGCGAGGGCTTGCGCCTCCCTCCACTCCCAGCACTGGATATGCGCTGTCTTTCTTACCTGTTTTGCCCTACCAGGAGATAGGTGCTCAATAAATATGTGGAATGTATGGGGAATGAATAAAGGGCATAGCATAAATATTGAACTATTTGTACTAGTCTCTTTTTACCTTATCTCTGTCAAGTAATTTAAGTTTATGGTATTGGAATCACCACCAAGGCCTAAGTAAAGTGATTATTCTGAACCTGGAGACAAGCAAGAGTCCAGGATTTGGAGGCTTCCTGCCTCTATGCTAGCTGTCCATTGGCCATTCTTATAATCATTTATCAGACATTCCGCAAATGGTCCCTGGATAGCTCCTGGATGTCAGGTATGAGGTGGGAAAGGCAGGATGTGTCTCACCCTCTGGCTGCTCGTTCCTGTGGGCTCTGGGAGTGCAGGGCCAGGAGAGGCCAGAGCACTATTCCCAGTCCCAGATGATGGCACTTTGTTCAACCAACACAGGGCAGTAGAGATGGAGAGAAGTGACAAGATTCAATGTAGATTTGGAGATTAGTCCTGATCACAATTGCTGATGAATAGTGCCTTAGCTCAGGCTGCTATAGTAGAGTACCACAGACGCGGTGGCTTAAACAACAAACATTTATTTCTCATAGCTCTGGAGACTGGGAAGTCCCAGATGAGGGTGCTGGCAGATTCAGTGTCTGGTCAGGGCTCACTTCCTTGTTTGCACAAACCCGTCTTCTCACTGTATCCTCCCCGGGTGGAGATCAGAGGAAGGAAGCAAGTTCTCTCCTGTCTCTTCACATAAGGAGTCTAACTCTTTCAGGAGGGATCCATTTTCATGACCTGATCACCTCCCAAAGGTCTCATCTCCAAACACCAGCTCCAAATACCATTAAGGATTAGAGTTTGGACATATGAATTCAGGGGACACACATTCAGTCCATAGCAAATAGGATATGGGAGTTACAGAAGGGATGAATAACATACTTCACCCTAACTTTCAGCTTTAACACTGGATGTGTGGGGTTACCCTTTACTGAGATGGGGACAGGTTTGGGGGTAATATCAGCATTTTGGACAGAGTAAGACAATTATTCTTATTAAACATACACGTGGTGATGCTGAGTTCCCCACTGGGTAGATGAGCCTGGAGGGCTGGAAGCATCTGGGCTGGAGATGTGTATGTGACGGTCACCCACACGCCTTGAGCAGTCAAAGCCACCAGGCTGAATGTGGCCCCACTGCCGATGAGAGGGCCCCCCAGAATGGACTGGCCAAAAAGAGGGAGGAGAAAAGCAGAGATGACCAAGGAAGCATCCAGAGTGTTGGGAGAAAAAATCAGGGGGCAGCCTACAGTCTCATAAAGACAAAAACAATCATGTCTCTTTGTTTCTGTGTTCTGTTTGCTTAGCTTCAATCACGTTGGTTAAACACCAAGCATCTTTTTAATCTGTCACATGCATGTGAGACTGTTCTAAAACTGCAGTGGCCTTAGGAGGGTTGAAAAAAAAACAAACCAAACTTTTAAAATGAATCTGCTCACATGGTGCAATTTATTTGGCATATAATGCAAAAGAAGTTGTATATTTTAGAGTTCCTAAACACAGAAGCCCTAAGCATGTCTCTGGTTAATAAATGGAGTAAAACTAAATTTTATTTCATATTGGATTTTTTGGTAGAAACAAAAATTTTCTTTATTATCTGGGAAATAGATTGCCTGGAATTCTGTTTGACTCAGAACAGTAGAAAATGGCTTTTTATTTTCCACAAATCTTTTTCTACTTTGAACTTCCTTTTACTCCTCAGCCCACTAATTACTTTCAGTAGAAGCGTTTTCTTGAGCTCATTCCTTCATTCTGAAAATGCTTACAGAGCACCCGTCGTGTCCAGGCCTGCGACAAAAACTGGACATGCAGTAGAGAAAAACTGGACCTGGTGGCTGCCCCTCCGTGAAGCTTTCCAGTTTAGAGAAAATGCAGGAATAAATATATGATCTATGCCTGTGAAGCTGTCTGAGTTCGTTTGTGTTGCTACAAAGGAGTGCCTGAGGCTGGGTGATTATAAAGAAAAGTGGTGTATCTGGCTCACGGTTCTGCAGGCTGTACAAGAAGCCTGGCGCCAGCATCTGCTCCTGGCGAGGGCGTCAGGAGCTTCCAGCCACAGCAGAAGGTGAAGGGGAGCAGCGTGGCACGGGGAGAGGAAGGGAGGGAGACCGAGGGGAGGAGGTGCCAGGCTCTTTTTAACAACCAGCTCTGGCAGGAGCTACTAGAGCCAGAGCTCACCCATTGCTGTGAGGACGGAGGGTGGCACCAAGCCCCCAGGATGCAAACGCCTCCAACACTGGGGATCAAATTTCAACATGATGTTTGGAGGGGACAGATATCCAAGTGCTGTCGGAAGCCCTGGAGATCCAAGATGGGCTGCTGAAGATGTTCCTCCTGAATGAGTAGGATGTTACCCACTTCAGTACACTGAGTCAAAGCCAACCAGACTCTGTTCACCCCAAAATAGCCATGCGATTGTTGAACTGACATTTGAATTCTTTCCTTCTAGTAATAAACTCATCAGTCACCAGAGACCCGTTCAGTGTTTTCTCAATAGCTTAGCTAAATTTAAAGCTGTTTGCTAATAATTTTACGTGTATTTCACATTTTATGAAGGCTTTTTATCAAAAAAATGTAAATAATACTTTGAAGACGTGTGCTTATTTTCTAAAGACGATGTGTAAGGCTGGTATCACCTACCAAGTCAAAGCCAGCTTGGGAATACTACAAAACGCTTCAGCTCTGGAGCGGTCCCTCTGTGTCTGTGCTAGAAGGCAGGGCTGTGCCACCGTCTGCTCAGAGCCCACATTTGTGAAAACACGTCTCTCCACACGCCAGCGTCACCCTCAGCACAAGAGACTGATGAGAAACCCGCCGCCTGCTCCTCCAGGTGGCCTTCTGCCTTGGAAGTAACTTCTTCTGCCTGATACACACTTCCAGGAGATGAATCACCATAGAAAGTAGAGTGCTACGTTTTTCTTCAAAATATTCACAACTGAATCTTAAAAATCATCATTAGCGTGTTATGATTTTCTGTAACTAGCGGACCATGACACCCAGCCAGGGTGCTCAGTACGGTCTATGGTGGCTTTCACTGCCTCACCTGGAAGAGGCAGGTGCCTGCCTCCTCCCGGCTGGCGCTGGGAGCACGTTCAGATGCACAGAAAATCAGGTGGAGAAAGATCTAAACACTCTGGGGACAGAGACAAACAGGAAAAGCCTTACTCGCACTTGTTAGTTTTCTCCTCCTCCTCCCAGCATTGCCTAATGACAGGACCCTGGTCCAAGGTCAGAACCAGCTGCCTCCATTTCCTCTCAGTTGACCTCAGTATGAATGGGGACTCCTCCAAACAGGGGCTGAATCACAGTCCTCTCCCAAGCCAGGGCCCCCAGGGTGTGAACCCCGGGAAGACAGGCTCTCGACAGGGTAGAAGAAAATTGCTTTTTGTGGTCAACAAGTAAAGCTGGAGAAGGAGAGATGGGTGGTGAATGGTGGTAGGGACCAGTGTCATTGAAAACATTTGATTTTATTAATACTAGTAAACTGGGCTAAAGCATAGTACTCTAATTTCCTAGGAGATGATATGCTATTTAAAATAAGAAATCAAAAGGTAGGCCATCTTACCCCAGACTGGTGTGGACAATCCGTCCCACTGCAGCGAAGCGCCACCTCAGAGTCATTTCCCACACAGCTTTCCAGGCAAGCACTTCCAGTCTTTAGCACGTGTGTCTCAGAATAACGTGATTTATGAACTGACTCTCAGCACGGTGCTCACCCCTGAGTGAGTGATCCACCGCGCTCTCAGTGTTGGCAGGGGAGCGACAGCCTCTGGCTGCAGGACTCGGCTTTCTCTAGACTCTCTGCTGACCGTGGTGTTTCAGCATGGTCTTCCTCACGACACCATGCACGACACACAGCGCAGTTTTAGCTTTCACAGCTGCAATTGTGTCTTTTTCCCGTCTCTGAGATCGCAACCTGAATTTGGGACCTCCCAACTCTTTACTTCCAGACGGATCACTGGGTCACGATCTGAGGTGATAACTCCCGTCACTTAGGGGCAGAGAGCACCAGTGTCACTTCCAGTGCATAATCTCAGTGCACGTTTTTAATGTTTATGAACTGACACCAGGGACCTCATTACATCCCCTGGATTCTGCAGCCCCCACTGCACTGGTGAGATGGCACGTGCAGGACCCTCGCCGTATACAAATTGTGCATGTGACTCATGTACCCATCACTGAATTATGAACTTTGTGACTCACTGTTTCTCTCCGTCTGCCCTCTTGTCTCGGGCAGACCCCCACTGCACACTGCGGGGCTTCAAGCTGCCGATCTTTTCAGACATCTGTTCTACCCACCCTTTCCTCCATCCCCCACAACCTCTCAAAAGTCTCTCTAGGCTTTCCCTGTTCAGCTCATCTAAACAAACTAACCACGAAAAACCTTTCAACATTATAGATGGAAACAAATAAATCGATGAGCCATCGTGATCCTTTATTTTTAAAAGTCTCTATCTATCTAGACAACACTTTTATGACCTCTGAGATGCACAAGTGTGTGTTTGAGGTTTTCATCAGTGTACTTTTTTTCTCCACCAAGCTAGATATATTGGTGAACTATTCTTGCCTGCTGGTTCTAAAATTCTGTTTCAGTAAAGTTCATCAGTAGCTTTGCCGTTGGCATCGGAATGCACTTGATGCCATCAGAAATATCAAAGTCCTTCTGTTGGTGTCGCCTCTCTTTGCTAGATATTAACGGGCCCACGTCAGTCTTTGCTAACATAACAACTAATGTTGATGCGGGGCTTTTCTTGTGCCAGGCACTGTCAAGCATGCTTCTCGTTCCTTATCTCCTAATCCGGATATCAAACCAGTGAAGTAGGCATTTTTAATATTCATTCCCTATTTTACAGTTCAAGAAGCTGAGATGAGAGATCAGTTATTTTCTCCAAAGCAAGAGCGGACCTAGTTAAAGGGAATACAATTGTAACGTGATCAAGACTAGATCATGATCATCTTATTAATTATTTCATAACTTACAACTATTAAATGATGACGTAAATAGTATAATCATGGGGTAAACCATAGATTTTACCCAGTGAGGGCATGAGATTAGATAGTTCTCTCCTTGTGCAAGGGAACCTAACATTTAAGTTGCTACTTGTCACCATGAGCTGCATTGCTACAGACTGTTTCAGTTCAAAACATGCCTCCCTCCCACCGCACCCCATCTGAGAAGCCCAAGTGAGAAAGAAAGATCATGGGTTTTTGTTTGCTTGTTCTCTTTGTTTTTCAAATTATGATACAGAGGTATGGCAAAAATAGGGCAGATACTTCTCATTTGTTTTGAGCATTTATTTCAAGTATCCATTTTGCATGGCTTCTGAAATATTGCTGCAATTTTCCTTTTCAAAGGAATGAAATACTTTAGAACATTTGTACAACATCAATTTCCTGTACCCACTGCAGGCTTAAATCTCTTGCAGGGAATGTATTGTGTCATCCTCAATTTATCACCGTAAGTTATTGATCCTTGTAAGCCATATGGCAGGTATCTTATTGCTCAGCTCTGGATTTAGCCAACAAAGCCCAGAACAGCTTATGAGATGGTTTTGCTTCTTCATGCTTGGCCGAAAGAGCAGCCCTGGAAAGATCCCTAACTATTTTGTGTCCCCAAACCTCCAACTGCAAAGCAATCAGGTATTCCCAGTGCCCAGAATGAGCACAGTGATGAACCATTTCTCTTCCACTCTCCTGGCACCACAGGAGAACTTGCCTTCATCTTCATTTGCTCAGATGAGAACCAGAACCTTACCTGGAAAATCCTGGGGTCTTCCAGACTACCCAGAGAGCTTGTAGAGATCAGCGAGGGCCCACCACTGGGTCCCTTCCCCTGTGCCTATGACCTCCTGGGAAGAGGAAGCCAAGCCTACACAGCCTCCAGTAGTGGCTCTCCTAAGACATTCATAGAGTTGTTATTTAAAAAATTTGTGACCAGGTTTGGAAACCACTGAATTAAACACATTTCAACAAGGTTTGCTACTATAGGATTACTCCCCAAAACTGTGAATGTCAAACAGAAAGCATAATGGGTAGATTTCCCAAATTATTTTGCCACAGACCAACCCCCCCCCTTTTTTTAAAAGAAAATGTAGCTGGGATTACATTAGGGGAAATCTTGGCCCAACAGGTGAGACCTGTACAAGCAAGGACAGGTCCAGAGAAGCCCACTCCCCAGCGATCCTTCCTGCCTTAGCCCTCCTGAGATGGAGCAACTCCCTCCCAGCCCTGGGACAGTGCACAGCTGATGCCCCAGGCAGAGCTCATGGCTCAGCATCCTCCCTCAGTGCTTTGGCCCCCATGGCGCAAACTCAACCAGGGCAGCCTCCCTGCATCTCGAAGTTCTTTATGGCCATCAGTGTCCTGTGAGTACTCCAGAAGAGGGGCAGTCTCCATAATCACAGCCTCAGAAAGGTGGTCCATGCCCAGGGAGTGCTGAGGAGATTGAGGCTGAAAGACAGACTAAAGGAGCAACGGGACATGCTGTGGTCATGCATGCACTCTATAGCACGTGCACACGTGTCTGCCACAGCTCTGCTTCTCCTGGCAGCACAAGCCCTGGGAAGAGGAATCCTCTAAAGGATACCAACACATACATATCCTAGTCTGGGTGTCTAATCAAGCCACCCTACACACACCCAGGCACACTGGAAGCTAGACCATGCAGGTTTCTGCAGATTCGTTCTTCCTGTTCTAGAATTTCTTATAAATGGAATCGTAAGTGTAGACTATTTTGAACTTGGCTTTTTTGTCACTCAGTGTGATGCTGTTGAAATTTACTGTGTTACTGCACATAAAAGTGATCCATTCTCATTGTGTTACTGAGTGGTGTTCTCTAGGAAGGCTGTATCATCGCATGTGGACCCGTTCACTGGTGCACGGGGAGCTGGGCGGTTTCCAGTTTTGAACTGTGAGGAATAAAGCTACCATAAGCATGCGTGTACAAGTCAGCGCGTGGACATAACTTCAGTTTTCCCTGGCAACCACCTGAGAGTAAAATACATATATGAAGATGTACTTAACTTTACAGTTTTGCCGAGTGGATTACTATTTTGCATTCCCACCAGGAAAAGTATGAAACTGCTGCTTGCTCTGCTTGGTATAGTTACTGTTTTAAATTGCAGGCATTCAAGTAGACGTGTAGTGGCTTTCCTTGTCAATTTTTTCTGGCGTCTTCCAAAAATCAAAAGTTGTTAATTTGAGGAAGTCCAATTTATCACAAATTGTTTGCTGATTAGTGATTTTTGTGTTCTGTGATAAGTAATCTTGGCCTGTCTCAAAGAGGTAAAAGTCTTCTGTTTTCTTCTCGAAGCTTTAAATCTTTAGCTTTTGCTTGCAAACCTACATTAAGTTACATCAAACGATTTCTAATTAATTTCTGGTTTTGGCTTGAGGTGAGAACTGAAGTTTATTTTTGTTGAAAAGACTATTCATTCCTCATTGATTTATCTTCATCCCTTTTGTTGGAAATAGATGGACCACAGGGGTGTGGGTCTGTGTCTAGATTCTTCTCTGTTACACTGATCAGTTTTCTGTGCTTGCTCCGTTACCACACTGTCCTGTTTACTGTTCCTTTACAGTAAGTCTTGAGATGCAATTTTGATCTTTTTCAAAATGTCTTGGCTATTCTAGGTCCACTAAATTTCCATATAACTTTATAATTAGTGTCAACTTCTACAAAAATGCCTTCCGGGATTAAAAAAACTGGGACGACATTGAATTCATAAACCAATTTGCAGAGAACTGAGAATTTAAGAGCAATGAGTCTTTCAGTCTATTAAGTTGGTATATCTCTTTATTTAGTTAGTCTTCTTTAATTTCTGAGCAATGCTTAGCGTACAGGCCTTGGACCACATATTTTGTTAAAAATTATACATAAGGATTTAGATTTATTGCAATTCTAAGTGGTATTGCACTTTAAATTTGATTTTTAATTGTTTATTGCTAATACAAAAATACGGTTGATTTCTGTTTACTGACCTTGTACACATGACATTGCTAAGTTGTTATATAAATTTAAATAGCTTTTTGTAGATGCAGTAATATTTTCTACATGCAGAATTACAATTACCATTTCCTCCTTTTCCAAATTGCATGCTTTGTACTTCTTCTACTTGTTGATTGAACTTGCTAGAATGTTCAGCGTAACATTGAATAAGAATGACAAGAGAAGATATCCTTCTTTTTTTTATGATTTTAGAGGGAAGTTTGTGAGTCTTTCACCATTAAGTATGATGTTAGCTGGAGGTTTTTGGAGGTGTCTTTTATCAAGTTAAACGTTTTATAATGAATTGGTGTTGAATTTTGTCAAAGGTTTTTACCTCATCTGTTGAGATGATGATAGTGTTTTTTATTCCGTTGACATGGTAAATTGCATCTATTGATCTTCAAATGTTAAAACTATTTCCTGGGATAACTTCCACTTGATGATGATATATTATTATTTTTCATACATTGCTAGACTTAAATAGCTAATATTTTGTTGCAGTGTTCATGTCAAATTTCTTTTCTTGAAGTATCTTTGTCTGGTTTTGCTGTTATGGTAATGCTGTCCTGATGAAATAAGTTGGAAACAGTTGATTTTTCATGTTAACTTTGTGAAAGAATTTACTGTTATTTTTCTAAATTCTTAGGAGGTTAGATCCACTTCATCAGTCATGCTGTTCAAATCTTCTTATTATGTAGTGATTTTTTTGTCTGCTTATTCAAAGAGATATATTAAAATCTTCCAAAATGATCGAGGATTTCTTTATTTCTACATCTGGCTTTATCTGTTGAGGCTTTTACCACTATTAAATGTTCTTCAGTTTCTCTTGAAGTCTACATGTTCTAACGCTAATATGGGTTCCCATGCTTTATTTTGGTTAATGATGTCATGATATATTATTTGCTATCACTTGACATCCAGCTTTCTATATCTTCATATTTCAGATATGTTTCTTGAAAATAGTATGTTGTTGATTTCCAAGATTTCGTAAAGTCCAGTCTGATAATCTTTGTGTTTTAAGTACAGCTATTAGTCCTTTCTTATGTAACCAGTGATGTGTTTGGATTTAAATCTACCAACTTACTATTGAATTTTTAATTAGCCCAACTTTGCTTTCTCTCCCCCTTTATCCTCTTCTTATTTTCTTCTGAATAGATTATATTCCATCAACTCACTTTCTTCTTCTATTATCTTGGTAGTTGTACAGTATCTTATTATTTTAGAAGTTATCTTATGAATTACTACAGACCTCATTGGCTTAACAAGAATTAATGATACTCGGTATGCTTTAATTATCTCCAGATAATAAAAACACCTTAGAACACTTTAACTTCATTCATTCTCATTCACTTTGTATGGTATCATAGTCACACATTTTAATTCTATGTACACTTAAATTTCCATATTACATTATTGTTGATTTATATAGTTAGTATTAATTATATTTCTAACTATATTTACCTTTCTGCTTGATATTCACTCTTTACTACATTTTAATACTTCACTCTAGAATAATTTCTTTCTACCAAGCCCAAAATATTTTGGTTCAGGTACACAGTTGTTAATTTTCCTTGGTGGTTATCTTTCTGAAAATGTCTTTACTACATTTATATAGGATATTTTGCTTAGTATGAAATTCTAGGTTTGCAGATAAAATCGTTCATTGGCATTCTTAGGGCGCTGGTTCCAGGACTCCCAGCAAATACCAAAATATATGCATGTTCAGGTCTCATATAAAATGTCATAGTATTTACATATAACATGCACATCCTCCTGTATATTTTAAATCATCTTCAGATTATTCCTTGTAATACTTAATACAATGTTAGTGCTATGTAAATAGTTGTTATATATAGTATTGTTTTTATTTGTATTATTTTTATTATTGCATTGTTATTTTTATTATTGTTTTTATTTGAATATTTGTGGATGTGGAGCACACAGATATGGAGGGCTGACTATACTTCCTTTCATCACTTTTAATATTTTATACAGTGCATAATGACATTTATTTTTCTGTCAAGAAGTCAGCTCAATAGCCGACAGGGTACAATGAACACAATTCTGGTGACAGACACTCCACAAGCCCTGACTTAAGCATTATACAAGGTATACATGTAACAAAAACATTTTTACCCCCTTAATATTTTGAAATTTAAAAAGACTCATAAAGTAAAAAATGAAAAGCTTAAAATCAATAATCTGAGTATTCACCTCAAGGTTAGAAAAAGGGCAGAAAACAAAATCAAAGAGTAGAAGAAAAAGTTAAAAGCAGACATTAATAAAACAAAATAAACATACTATGAAGAAAAATACTAATGCAAAAAGTTTATTTTTTGAAAAGACTAATAAAATGTTAATCCCATATAAAAAGAAATAATCTGTCATTTTGTCTGCTTTTAAGGCTTTCTCTTTGTCTTTTATTTTCAACAGATTTTATGATCTGTCTATATGTGGCTTTTATATTTATGTATCAATTTCTGTGGCTCATAAAACTTCCGTAATCTATGGCTTTGTACATTTCTTCAGTTTTAGAAACTCCTTAGTCGTAAGTATTTCAAATATTGATTCTCCCCCATGCCTCTGCAGAGAGACTCTGCTGTCTGTCTTGGACTCCAAATACGTCTGTGGGAGACTTTTTCCACTGCATCCCCCATGCCTGTATTGGTTCTGTCTCCCCTTAGCTCTCAATGATTCATTCTGAATACTTTGTTTCTAAGCTACTAGTTCAATATTACTTTACTCACCTGTGTCCAATCTGCTATCAAACTCATCCACTGCATTCTTAATTTTGATTTAATTTAGTTTTTTAGTTCTAGCATTTTTTGCATATGATTTACAGTTTCTCACCAAAATTATTAATCTTATGCCTGTCTCCTTAAATAGGTTAAAGATAGGTATTTAGGCCTCTGTGCCTGATGATCCCATTGTTTAGCTCCCCAGTGAGCTATGGTTGTACCACTCCAGCCTGGGCTACAGAGCAAGACCCTGTCTCTTAAAAAAATTCACTGAACATTCTCCATTGCTAAAGCATGGCTATTATTTAGTTCAGTATTTGAAATATAGCATAAAAACCAGTGAGACAATGAGTGTTCCACCGAGTGGCTCCCTGCTGTAGTCAGGGAAGCAAATGTGGAGGGAGCTCTTCTCTCCTGGCTTGCAGATGGCTGCCTTCTCACTGTGTCCCTCCGTGTGGCAAAGAGAGAGAAAGCAAGCTCTCTGGTGTCTGTTCTACCAAGGGCACTAATCCCATCATGAGAGCCCCATCTTCATAACTTCATTCATACCCTGTCACCTTCCAAAGACCCCATTTCCAAATACCATTGCATTGAGGATTAGGGATTTAACATGTGAATTTGGGAAGGACACAAGTTAACCCATTAGCAATTGGTGTGAATCCATGATTAGGAATCCCACTGGATTAGTTTGCTAAGTCTGCCGTAACAAATTACCACAAACTGGGTGGCTCAAACAACAGAAATGCATTGTCTCACTGTTTTGGAAGCTGGAAGTCCAAGATCAAGGGGTCAGTGAGGTTGGTTCCTTCTAAGGACTGTGAGGGAAGGATTTGCTCCAGGCCTCTCTCTTTGGCTCAGAGAGGCCATCTCGTCCCTCTGTCTCTTCATACTGTCTTCCTTTTATGTGCACATCTGCATGCAAATGTTCCCCTTTTTATAAGGATTTTAACTTGATTACTTAAAAAAAAAAAAAAACTACCCTATTTACAGAAAACTCATTTTCAACAAAGGTGCCGAGAACATACAGTGGGGAAAGGACAGTCTCTTCAGTCAATGGTGCTGGGAAAACTGGATATCCACATGCAAAAGAATGGAAATAGACCCTTGTCTCTCACTGTGTACAAACATTAAAGCAAAGTGGATTAAAGACTTAATCCTAAGACCCGAAACTATAAAACTCCTGGAAGAAAACATTAGAGAAATACTCCAGGACATTAGTCTGGACAAAGATTTCTTGAGTAATGCTTCAAAAGCACAAGCTGCCAAAGTAAAAATGGACGAATGGGATCACATGAAGCTAAACAGTGTCTGTACACCAAAGGAATCAATTAGACAACCCACAGAATGGGAGAAACAGAGTTTAAACATGGCCGCCCTCTAAAGTCATAAAAAATATTAAGGAGTTGTGGGATGAAAACTCATGATTGGGGCTGCCTGTCACCTTGTGCTTTGATTATTCCTAGGAACCCTAGCTTTCCAGAAGCTTCTGGCATGGCATGTGTGTTTCTCTGTGTGTGGGGGGGGAGATGAATGTGAGTGTGACTACGTAGTGTGTGTGTGGTGTTTGGTATGAGTGTGTATGGTGCATGTGCGTGGTGTGTGTGTGAGACTATAGCAGTTGTGCTTTTCACTGTCTTCAGGACCTGGGGACAGTCTTGGAGCTGTCCAGCACTCATTACCAAGGAGCATGATGGACGCCACTCACAACAGTTCCCACAGTTATCCGGCATTCTTCTAGGGCCATGGGCTTCTCAACCCTGTCTAGGGCAGAGCAGATCCCTTTTTCCTTTAACAAGCATAGATGATGCTCCTTTTACACACGCAGACAGTGCTATGTGTGCAGTGAGGGGACAGGGATGAACCAGACACAAATTCTTGCCCTTGTGAAAAGCTGAAGGCTGTGTAGGAAGACACACACCTGGAAAATACTAACGTGTACTTGACAAGGACTGCAATCCAGCTGTGTAAAAATGTCACAGCAGCAGAGAGGATGGAACAGCTAATTCTACATAGAGTAAGGCAATGCTTTGGGAAGAAGGTTCCCATGCTTATCAGATTGAAAATCATGGGCCAAAAATGAGAACCAAAAGAGATCAGCACATTCCAGGAGCATCAAACACCAAACCTGCAGCACTCCAGTGAAAGGACTATAGCTTGTAGGAGGCTGGGAGCGGAGGCAGAGTGAGACTGACAGACCTGGCTGGCCTTGCTTCGCAGGGAGACTTTTCTGCTGTGGGAAATGGGGAGTCACTAAAGGTTTTTAAGCAGAAAAATTATATAATTAGGTTTTTTTAAAGGAAAATAATCTGAACTATCCAAGTGGGGAGATGACATAATTATAGAGAAAAGTTAGGAGGCTGCTGCAAAGTCCAGATTAGGGGTGTCTGAACTAAGACAGGGACAGAAGGGTTGAGCAGCTGGGGACAGATTCAACATGGACCTACACACCTGATGATGACATACAGGGACAAATGGGAGGGCTAATATTTTTTGCCTGCATGACTGGCGAAATTGTAATATTTTTATCCAAGGAAAGGGATAGTGAGAAGGAATAGGGTTTTTTTACAAAGGAGAATGTGTTTGGTTTTAGACACATTGAAATGAATATCCATAAACCATAAAAATGGACGTACATGGCACAAACCATATCTAAAATTCAGGTGACTGGAGCTAGAGTATAGATCTGACAGGTGTCATTTCATGGGAAGTGGAAAATACTGGCATGGACGAGCACATACAAGAATCTCTTGTAAATGCAACTCATTTTCATTTGAATACCAGTTATGACATAATTATCCATATATTATGCCTGAAAAATATAGTTTGAGCAAACTTACATTGCACTAGGATTTGATGATACTGCATGACATGTTTTAAAGAACCTGGATTCAAGTCCAGTTGGTAAGTTTTGATGAGTGAATACTACATAGTCCCTGTCAGCAAAAGTAATACAAAGAAAAGGCAGGAATTTCTGTTAGGTCCACTGATGTGTCCTGTATACGTGGATTCCACAAGGGTACATATTCAGGAAGTGTTTGTTTGTTGGTTAGAAGGATTGTCCTCAAAGAGCCAATGGAACTACAGAAAATGCAGAAAACACAGAACTATAGAAAATATTTCACACAGATGTGCCTGTACACATGGGGGAGCTCACACACACATACACAGGCTTACAAAGTTATTAGAAAACACATAAAAATGCTCTAAAAGTAGCTGCCATAATGTATGTTCTAGGTCAAGACTGTGTGTCTTTCATAGTTCTTTCAGATAGACTCAGAAAACACAAGAATAATAAAATTTAAAAAGTTTGTTTAACACCAATCTTTTACGAGCCACTAGTTTAATAATGTGTTTGGCATCTCCAAGAGAGGAATAAAGTCCTCCCTGTCCAAAATGCATCTGTGACAGACACATGGTCTGTCTTTCTTTCTTTTCATGCTAATCCCTCAACCAACCGTGAGTTTCTCAGGTATCTCTGCTCCAGTAAGCGAACGAAAGGAATGTTCTGGGAGCTGTAGCCTTTCAAACAGACCTCTACCTGTGCATAACTGCGCTGGAATATTACAGCTCCCTGGACTTCCTCAGGCCAACACACCTCCTCCCACATCCAGGCACCTTTCCAGCAGCTCCTGACCACTGGTGACTCAGGAAGGCTAGAGAAGCTCACAGAATTCAATCACCAAGAGCCCAGCTCTGCAGAAGATCTCCTTAAAATCTTACCCCATTCTCCATTTTGAACAAACCATCTTTTCAGGCTATAATAATGAAATCTAATCTTTTCTTTAAAAATCTCCATGTTGAAGTTAAGATGGTAAATCTCGTGAAAATAGAAAAATATAAAAAATGTTCATAGCTCTTCCTGTTAGATAAGCCAGAAAAGAATTTTGTTATTTTGAGATTCCTCCATGTTGCCTAAAGTGAATCAGACAATCTAGTTCGAAGCAACGGAAAACAAAATGAGAAATATTTAATTGCCATATTGGCTTCAACTTCTGAAGAATGAGTCTGTTGCTGTGAGTAGTACAAGCAAAGTTCCCCATATACACTAGGTTAGTGACAATGAAGGCTGATTCTAAGAATGTTAAAACCCCTATGTAGTGAGTTGCACTGTAATCATCAACTCAATTGTGTGAAATTCAATTAGAAATAATTAAATGTTCTCAAAGGCTTGCCAGACTCTCTCTGTACAAAATGAGGTGCTCCTCTTAAAGTATACAAAAGTGCTGGTGAGTTTGCTTTCTGTAACTCTTCTATAGTTGCACGTATGCCAGTCTTTTAAAATACTCAAAATATTTGAAACATGATTTTGTAAACTAAACTCATCCTGCTGTCAGACATTTTGCACTGGAGAAAGCCTGAATGAAGGATCAGTTTATAAATGGAGATTGTGGAGAAACTCTGCTTGCTCCATGGGAATGTAGCTATTTTCTGGCAGATACGCATATGTGTGGAGTGGAGTTTCATAGGCTTGACCAAAAAACCAAAATTTAAAAACATGTCTTTTGCAACTTCCTCTCTGGCTGTCATTCTCTTCATGCTGCTTCGAATATGAAAATACAAAGAAAATTATAGGCCAATATCCCTGATGAACATAGATGCAAAAATCCTCAACAAAATACATGCAAAATTAATTCAACAACACCTTAAAGGGATCATACATCATAAGCAAGTGGGATTTATCCCTGGGATGCAAGGATGGTTCAACACATGCAAATCAATCAATGTGATACATCACATCCACAGAATGAAGGACAAAATCCATATGATCGTCTCCACAGATGCAGAAAAAGTATTTGACAGGATTCAACACCCAGTCATGAAAAAAACTCTCAATAAATTAGGTATAGAAGGAACGTACCTCAACACAATAAAAATCACATATGACAAGCCCAGAGCTAACATCATTTTCAAAGGTGAAAAGCTAAAAGCTTTTCCTCTAACATCAGGAACAAGACAAGGATGGCCACTCTTGCCACTTCTACTTAACGTAGTACTGGAAATTCTAGCCAGAGCAATTAGACAAGAAAAAGAAATAATAGTCATTCAAATTTTCTGAAAGGAAGAAGTAAAAATGTCTCTGCAGATAATGTGATCTTTTATATAGAAAATCCTAATGTCTCCAAAAACTGTTAGTACTAATAAAAAATTCAGTAAATTTGCAGGACGCAAAATCAATAAGCAAAAATCAGTTGCATTTCTACACACTAACAATGAACTATTTGACAAAGAAATTAAGAAAACAATCTCATTTACAATAGTGTGAAAAAAATATTAGGAATAAATTTAACCAAAGAGATGAAAGATTCAGATACTGAAAGCTATAAAGCATTGATGAAAGAAATTGAAAATACAAGTAGGTGACAAGATATCCCATGTTCAGGGATTATAAGAATTAATAATGTCAAAATGTCCATACTACCCAAAGTGATCTACAGATTCAATGTAATCCTTATCAAAATTCCAATGGCATTTTTCATAGAAATAGAAAAAACAATCCTAAAATTCACACAGAACTACAAAAGACTCCAAATAACCCAAGCAATTCTGATAAAGAAAAACAAAGCTGGAGGCATCACATTTCCTGATTTCAAATTATATCACAAAGCTATAGTAAGAAAAGCAACATGTCTCTGATATAAAAACAATGTGTAAATCAATGGAAAGGAACAGAGAGTCCAGAAATGAATCCATGCATTTAAGCACAATGGATTTTTGACAAAGACGATAAGAACATACAATGGGAAAGTGACTGTCTCTTCAATAAATGGTGTTGGGAAAACTGAATATCCCACATTCATAAGAATGAAACTATATCCTTACCTCATGCCATATATAAAAATAAACTCAAAATGGAATAAAGACTTAAATAAAGGACCTGAAACTATAAAGCTGTTACAATAAAATATAGATGAAAAGCTTCTTGACATTGGCTTAGGAAATGATTTTTGGATATAACTCCAATGATATAATTAAATGCACAGGCAACAAAAGCAAAATAAACAAATAAGGCTACATCAAACTAAAAATCTTCTTCACAGCAAAGGAAACAATCAACAGAGTGAAGAGACAACCTATAGAATGGTAGAAAATATTTGCAAACTGTGCATCTGATAAGTGGTTAGTATCCAAAATATGTAAGGCACTCAAACAACTCAATAGAAAAAAGAAATAATTTTTAAAATGTGCAAAGGGATATATGGCTGCAACTTGACTGAGAAAATATAAGAATATTTTCTTATAGAGAGAGATTAAAAAAGTAAAGGATGATACAAATGTAGAAAATGTTAACATTTGGAGATCTGCTTGAAAGTATCTGGGAAATCTTTGTATTAATACTATTCTTACAACTTAAAGCCTGAAATACTGTCAAAATAAAGAAAATTTTAAGGTTGGAAAAAAATGAGCAAAGAGCCTAAATAGATATTTTTTGGAAGAAGACATACAAATGGCCAATAGATATATGAAAAAATATTCACAATCACTAATCATCAGGAAAAATGCAAATCTAAACCACAATGAGGTATCCCCTCACAACTTTTAGAATGTCTACAAAAAAAATGAAAGATAATTGTTGACAAGGATGTGGAGAAAAGCAGTATGGAGGTTCCCGAAAAAATTAAAAATTGAACTACCATATGTTCTGGCAATCCCACTACTGGATATGTGTCCAAAGGAAGTGAAATCACCGTGTCAAAAAGATATATGCACTCCCATGTTCATTGCACCTTCATTCCCAATAGCCAGGATGTGATCAACCTAGGTGTTCATATACATATCAGTGGATAAAGAAAATGTTTTATTAACACACACACACAGGAATGTATTCAGTCTTAGAAAAGAAGGAAATCCTGTCACTTGCAACAACATGGATGAACCTGGAGGAAGTTATTTTAAGTAAAATAAATGAGACACAGACAGACAAATACTGCATGATCTCAATTATACGTGGAATTTAAAAAAGCTCAGAGAGGCAGAGAGCAGAACGGTGATTACCAGAGGCTGGGAGTGGAGGAAATGAGAAGATGTTGGTCAAAGTGCACAAAGTTTCAGTGATGCAGGATGAGTAGGTTCTGGAGATCTAGTGTAGAGCACAGTGACTATAGTTAGTAATGATGTATACCTGAAATTTGCTAAGACAGTGGATATAAAGTCTTCTCACCACACATTCACCAAGAAAGGTAACTATGGCAGGTGATAGATACATTAACTAGCTTGGTTGTGGAAACCATTTCAAAACGTACATCAAAATATCAAGTTGCGCACTTTAAGTATATACAATTTTTATTTGTGAATTATATCTCAGTAAAGCTAGAAAAATATGAAAATACATGTTATTCATATACCCAGAAATAGAATAGTTAAATGTGCCTCGAAGTCAAGACATAGCCATTTAATGATCTCAGTAATCTTTGAAATCTCACAAAATCCCTCAAATGATTTTACAAGCACGATGGCAACTATCCTGTTCTTAAGCCTTCCCCACCCCTTCCCTTACCCACGTCTTCACTGGCTTCTACTGTACTTCCTTCCATGCACTCTGCCCTCTGTTTCTTGGATGTGCCTATGTGCTTCTCTCCCTGGTCCTGTCTTAAGGCCAGAGCACTCTGCATCTACTCAGAGTCTGTACTGGAACTTAGTTCCACAGACGCGGCTGCCACACCAGACAGACTCGTGCAGAAGTCAGAGGAAAAGATAATGCACAAGGCTAATTTGGGAATGTCCCTTTATATATGTGACTCCAGTGTGCCTGTCTTCAAGATATGCTTTTTGGTATGTTCTTAATATTTTCCCAAAAATTATACACCATTTCCTTGAACACTTCAGATAAATGAAACATATGTGTTACAACATGCACATAAAGATTCCGTAGTCTGTCCCTGTCCCTGCACAGAAATGGGGGGGGAAAAAAAACCTGCACCATAAGTGCATCCTCTAAACATTTGCAAGGCTTTCCTTGGGACGTTTTACAGTCGACGTCTACATACACAAAAGTTGATTTCTGATAGCTTTGCTTCTACATTGAAGAACATGGTGGAAGGGTAATTGATCACACTGGTGATATAGGTGTCAATATCTCTCAAGTAGAGTGAATGATATGGTCCCAGGGGCTCCAAGGCACCTCATGACTCCATAATCCCACCGCCATCCATCCACCTGGCACTGCTCACGAAATAGTATTTCTTTCACTCTGGGAGGATTCAGAAAGATGAAACCCACACATCAAATTCTGTTGTTTCATTACCGGGAACACCCAGACCACAAGAATAAAGCAGCTGCTATATTACAATCCTGTGTTTTGGTCCTTAGCAAATCATCCTTGTCCGCATTGGTAACAGTGCTCATTTTTGCCTTTTGCAAAGGAGCTTCAGTATCAATATAAATATATATGTTGACAAAGTGGAAAATTGCAAGCAGTAACTCCTGCAGAAAGCAATAATGAGTTTGTCAAGTTCCCTACCGAATCTTGTATGAACCCTAATGCCTGGAATGTTACCTGGCCATTATTAATCTCCTCTCTCTCCCTTCAGGCAGTTAGCTCTAAGTGCATTCTCTTTGACTTCAATAAACATAGGCATCACTCCCATTTACTCTGGCATCCAAGGTAGTTCAGTAAACATTTTCCATTATTATAATAATAATGTTTTTCCTGAGGCCTGCAACTGTCTAAAGATAATTTTCTTTTCATTGGAGCTTCTTTGCCTTAACAGAGTCTTAACTATGTAAGATCTCTCAAGGAGATACACTGCTAAGGTTCCTGGTTATCATCATCGTGTCAGCTGGCAGAACGTGGGGCCGACACAGTCCACGGGACTAAATGAGCTTGGGCAGCTACAAACAGTCTTTGGTCTTCATCCTTTTGTCCTGTAATCTACTCCTTGTGTATGTCTGTGTTTGTGTATATGTCATGGTGTGTGCGTGCTGTGTGTGGTTTGTGAGTGTGTGTGGTGTGTATTTATGTCTGGCGTGTGTCTGTGTGTGTGAGTGGTGTGTATGTGCATTGTGAGTGTGTGGTGTGAGCGGGTGTGTATGAACTTATTCTGAAGGTGCCCACTCTCCGATTCTGGGTCCCCTGGGTCTCCGGTCGCTGTGGCCACTCTGCAGTGCGCCAGAGCACAGGAGCAGCCTCGTCACTGGGCGTGGGGTTCGTCTCAGAAGCCTGTGGCTGGGAGTTCACAGCACCCACACTGGGCCATCACATCCCAGTGTATTCTGACATGCAGACCCCACCCTTATTTTTCTACAATTGAGACCCTACCCTGAACTCTAAATGTCCCCTGACATTTATCACCTCATCCTAATGACTGTGGTCCTGCCTTGTTTCTGATCTTACAGGTGACTAAGTTTTCTGACTCATTATGACCAGGTCTAGGTAGCTGCTGTGACCATTGGTCACCTCCCTGCCCACTTGGGCCTGGGCTATCATATCCACTGCCCTGGACATGTAGGACCCCAGACCACAAGTCTTGTCACTCCACATGGCAGCAGTCATCCTCTGTAGATATCGAGATCTCTAGGATGATAGTGGTCATAGCATCTACAGATGAGAAAATGTCTGAAAACACTGAGTCCACTGCTAACCCCCAAGTGTAACTTAGCGACCAGCATGGCATGCAGGAGGCTAAGTGTGAATCCCCTGGTGTCCTTCAGGGGCCCTGTGAGAACTTTTACATGCCAAAGAAAGGTATTGGGTCACCTTGGCAGGACCTGCAGAGAGACTGTGGTACATTTAGCTCAGCTCCCACTGCACAAGGGAAGGAAGGCAAGAGTCCCTCCACCCCCTGAGGTCGAAGGAGGGAGAATGCTTCCCCAAAGTCTAGCCACACTGGGAAACTCTACGCATGGCTGCTCTGGAGTTTGGGGGCTGCAGGACTCGTAGACAGGAGATGAGGCAGCTGCACTGGAGTGATGGGACCCCCGGTGTCCTGGGCCTGAGGGACTCATGGGCTCAGAAGGGACCCGACTGGGAATTCTTGACTGGGGCCCTCCGGGGGGGTTGCTGCTTGCACCAGGAGGAATCCAAAGACCACACAGGGGGCTGCCAGGCGCCTGCAGCAGCAGGAAGAGGGGGCACCCCCTGCTCCCAAGCACCTGCAATAGCGCCTAGGGGACAAGAAGTTGACCTCAAGGCACAAGTGCGGTGGCAGTCCTACCAGCCCCAGAGAAGCTCCACACCTTTTCTGACCCCCTCCCACTATCACGTCAGCCTCAGAAGGACCTGAGACAGTGGGGGTGGGGGAGGGGGGTGCGGGTGGCAAGAGCTGGAAGGAGAAGCCGCAGACAGGCGGCACCGGGGCAGCTGTGGGTGGAGGGTGGGGAGTTGCAACATTCATTAGATGCCACAGCGGTGACATTCAACTGGACTGGAGGTGACCGTAAAGCTACAAGAACTGCCCAGGTTCCTGCAGGTGCAGGGCTGTCGGGGTGGTGAGAGGACGGGCGTACTTCCTTTTTCCTCGCATCCCACAAGATGGAGGGAGGCTTGGAAGGTGTTTTGACTCACCAGGTCCTCAGCTAGCATCTGGGGTTTTGACTTTGGCCTTTGTAGAAACATCCCCTCCAGATCTACGTCCCTCCCATAACTCCCTGTTCCGTTGCCCCACATTCATCTCGGTCTCTGTTCACTGGCAGTCTCCTACACGGTGCTTTCTTAGGATAAACATTAGTTTAGTGCAGCAATGGGGCTGGACTTTAAACAGAGAGATTCACGCTTCGCAGAGGAGGATCTACAAGTAGATAAAGACACATTCCCTGGCCCGTATTTAAAGTGGCTTAGCCCAGATTATCCCATTGGTACCAGCCCTGCCCTCTCGAGAAGGAGCTGCCTCCTTGGGTCAGTGTAGACGCCTGGTCCAGCCTTTCTCACTCTGACCTGGCCGGTTGCCGCTCACCATGATTTCTGGTGGAAGCAGTGCCCGAGTCTTTCTCTGCCTGTGCTTGACAAGGGGCTGTAGGAAGGGGCGCATTTGTCAAAGCTGCTAGGCAATGAGTCCCGCACACCGTCAGGAAACTTCAGCTCTCCTCTGGAAGATCCCCCGACTCCACTCCTTAAACAAAGCTTCCAGGCTCCAGGGCTTTGGGGGTCTCTTAAGGCTGGAAGAGAAGGCAGAGTAGGGCCTGTGACAATCTGCCTTTGTCCCCTTTTCATGAACTCCTGGGACAATGCAGAAACGATGCTCAAACCCCCACTCTGGGTCCCCTCCCCTCAGTCCCTTTCCCTGTGTTGTTCAGCTGTGTGGCACTCAAAGTGCACGCACAGCCAGGCGTCTTCACCGAAAGCAAATGCAGATGGTGACGACTCAGTCCCCCAGGAGGCAGCTTTTAGAAATGTCTCTCCTTTTCTTCAATCGCAGCTAAATGACGGGTAATACGACACTGCTCCATCCTCCTGAATCGCATTGGCATTCACGCTGTTTATCTTCATTACAATTTAGGGGAAGGAAATGCAAGGCCATTTAATAATGGTGCTTTCTGACTGGTGACATGTATTTGTCTAGCTAATTCTCAACCTGATTGAAATAGTCCAAATGATTTAATTTTATACCGCCTTGGTTACTGGGAATGTAATCGTCTTTCCCGAAATTGTCTCCCCATTCACGCGCTCATCAAGCCTGGAGAGGCGTCCCACAGCTGCCGGGCTGAGCAAACGCGAGCTAAATCTCATTATAGGACCGAGACGCAAGCGATGCCTGGTGGCTCCTTCAGATCAGAGATTGGGTGGCAATGAAACGTGCCTCTCAGGGAAGTTTCTGTGAACTGAACAGGGCTTACTGTCTCTGGATGCCTTGGACCAAAAAATAACCAAAAGGAAAATAATCCAAGGTTATTTTCCAGACATAAGTTTTCATGTGAATCAAAAAGATGCAAATTGCTGCCAGTAACCTCCGACAGAGGCTGCAATGATGATAGCCTAATCTGTCCAGGGTCTTTAGATGAACTCTCAGCTTCACGGCGCTGGGCGTAGAGGGGTTGCCCTCCAGGAGGGTGCGGCAGGGGTCACCTCCCCAGGACTGCTTCTGACTGTCTCTGCCTGTCCTGGGCCCGGCACGTTTCTTCCCTTCCTCTCTGGTCCTTGTGCCCCATGCCCCGTCCTCCTCATGCGTCATTGCTCAGTTCTTCCAGCACCCTCTCCTTTAAGCCTGTTCCTCCTGCTCTACATTTCCCGCAAAATACTTCCGCTTCAGCATGCACTCGCGAACCTCAAAAGCTGGTTGTTTCTTGCCCTCTGTCTCAACAATTTTTAGACGCAATGTGTGATGCCTCAGAGGACTGTCGTCTTCCCAAAGTGCCATTCTCCTGGTGAGAAGAGGGAGCCTTTGCAGAGGTGGTCCACATACAGTAGTGGAGTGTGATCCTTCCGCCCCAGTCCTGCATCCCACGGCTGCTCTGAGCAGCCACGTGAGCGCGCATCATCTTCGTGCCACCGACAGCAGGTGCACCTCATGTGGCACAGGTGACAGCTCAGGAGTTTTCCAAAAGGAAAGAAAACTTCATCTCCAGGGTGTCATCACCCAAAAGATGTCTTCCTCCCTAGAGGCAAAAAGAAATAGGAAAACAACATTGTGCCTCTTGATAACATTACTGAATTGTGCACTTAAAAGTCTATTAAGAGAGCAGATCTTATGTTAAGTATTCTTACCAAAATAAAATTTAAAAATTTTAAAATATATTTAATTGCACACCTGAGAAGGTGGTTACACTAATGTAAATGATATCTCAATAAACCTGACAAAAATATTTTTTTTAAAAGAACTGTAAAAAATTACAGTTAGCATAGTGAAATTTGAACAGAGTGATAATTTCAGCATTGATCATTGGACAGCCCTTTGCAATTTCATGTTTGCAGAAAAAATGGAAAACCTTCCTTGTAACTAAAATTAAATTCCTCAGATGATAGACATTTTCTTTCCTTCCAATTTTCAGAGTTTTTCTCTCTCATTTCTTGCTAGCAAGTGTAACTTTTCATTATTGTCAGAGTGAAACTTGTATCTTTCTGCATTTAATTCTAATTGGTTGTTTCTAGGTTTGGGGGAGTGAGGGAAAGGTGACCATAGTTAGCTGAATCATGGGAGCCCCAGTATCTCTGAATGCAAGTCCATTGTCTAGAAATGGACTGCATCACTGCTAATGCCATTGCTCGGAGACCACGCCTCCAAAGTCACAGCTGCATTGGCGGAGATTGAGTTTACCTGAACGCTGACCTTTGGATAAATTTAGGTGTTATGATAGTAGTGTAACCAGAAGCATCTCAAATACATTATAGTTGCTAACATTTTTGTCCACCAAAAATCCCCTAGTATTTCAAGGCTGACGTTTAAGTGATAAGTTGCATGCTGCAACAATTCAAACAAAGTCTAAGGAAAAGGAAAAGCCCTTCCTCCCCTCTTCATGGCACCCACATCCCTAACTCCAGGGTGAGCCTCAGCACATTTCCTGCTCCTTCACATACATTGCTTGTTTACTCATGCAGACATGATAAACATTCACACATGCACACGTGCACACACGTTTGCTTTTACTGAGATAAACTCACACTTCCCATGCCGTTCTGCATCTTGCATATTGCAGGGTGCTGTGGGCATCCTTCCCATTCAGCACAAACTGTGCTGCTTCCTTCTTATTAATGGCTGTGTTGCAATCAAGAGTCTGGATGGAGCATAATTTCTCCCTCCATTCAAGTTGTTTAAAAATAGCATGACAATAAACTTTTATGGGTGTTTTGTTTTTGTTTTATTATAATTATTTTTTCTGCTGGCACTGTATTTCTGTCAATGTCACAAATCAAAGTTAATGAATATTGAATATTTTAACAAATAGTGCCACATTCCATTCCATGATTTTGTATGAATTAATAGTGCCAAAAACTGTGTAAGAGACTTCTTTTTTAACATTTCAGTCAACACTGCATTTTGGGGGTAGGATTGTTTGTATGTTTGTTTATTTTGTTAAGAGACAGAGTCTTGCTGTCACCCAGGCTGGAATGCAGTAGCACAATCATAGCTCACTGCAGCCTGGAACTACTGGGCTCCAGTGATCCTCCTGCCTCAGCCTCCTGAGTAGCTGGGACTGCAGACATGCACCACCATGCCTATGTCAATGGAAAAAAAAGCCAAACTGTGTAAAATAATTCTAAAAAGATTTATTCTGAGCCAAATTTGAGGACCATGACCCAGAGCCACGCCCAAGAATCCTTGAGCAAGTGGACTTGCTGTGGTTGGGTTACAGTTTGGTTTTTTACATTTCAGGGAGACAGGGGTTACAGGTAAAGTCACAAATCAATACGTGGGAGGCACACATTGGTTTGGCCTGAAAAGGTGGGCCATCTGGAAACAAGCTGGGGCTTACAGGTTATAGATGGGTTTAAAGATTTTTTGACTTGTAATTGGGTAAAGATATGCTGCTTTCTCTAAAGGTTTGGAATGTTTTAACATAAGGAGCTGTTTATCAGAGATAAGCCAGAGACAAGCCACCAGAACATACATTTGTTGTGTAAATTGAGGACCTGCAGGTTTGTCTTGCATGCCCTTAGGCCTGTTAATGGATTACACAGGATGTCCCCAAGAAGAGAGAGGGTCATGATGAGGCATGTCTGACCTCCCTCCTTGTGGCAGGCAATTTAGTTTTAGGGTATTCCTTTGGCCACGTGTAGGTCCATTCAGTCAGCTGCGGTGGGGTGGGGGGGTGGTGAGCCTTAAGATGTTATTTTAGTTCACACCTAGCTAATTTTTAAAATTTTTTTTGTAGAAATAGGGGTCTTACTATGTTGCCCAGGCTGGTCTTGAACTCCTGGGCTCAAGTGATCCTCCCGCCTGGGCCTTCCAGAGCGCTGAAATTACAGGTGTGAGCCACTGTGCCCAGCCTACACTGGATGTTTTGATACATGTGTTAACGAAGTTTTTTAAAAAAATATATTGCCTATCTCATGAGAAAATTGAACCTCAATTGCTTTACTTTTATTTCCCTGGCCCTCGGTGCTTGTTGGCCAGTTGCTGCTTCCCAGCCGATTTTCCTAATTCCCTCCTTTTCCTGATCTGTCCTTGCCGCATGGTCATCCTTCTTCCTTCTGAAGCTCACCAAGACCCCTGCGAGGTTTCCCCAGAGACATCTTCCCCTCCTTCAGGGGTCTTATCAGAGAGAATTCCCTGGTCATCTCCTGTCCCAGGCCTGCCCGTCACTCCTGGTCCCCTTACCCTGGCACGCTCTCTCTAAGCTTGTCCCCAGCGGTTTGTTTGTGGTCTCATCCCCCATAGAACGTAAGCCCAGGAGAGCAAGGACTTTGCCGTATCCCGTGTTGTTTCTGCGGCACTTAGAACAGTGCTAGAATATATATACCACTTATGTGCAACTGGAGACCATCCTCCTAAGTGAAGTGTCTCAGGAATGGAAAAACAGACACCACATGTACTCTGTAGCACCTGGGAACTAATCAGTGGGCACCCGTGGGCGCAGAGAGCTGTAAAGGTCATTGGAAATCTGTAAGTGGGGAGGGGGGAGGGGCAAAAGCCTACCTGTCGGGTACAATGAACGCTATTCCAGTGACGAGGCACACTAAAAGCCCTGACTTAAGCATTATAAAAGCTATCCAAGTAACAACAACATTTGTACCCCCTTAATATTTTGAAATTAAAAAAAAAAAACAGTGCTGGGTACTGAGTAAAAGGTAAACAAAGAGCAGAGCCAACAAATAAACCAAAACTCTGAGTCTGGAAGAGAACTAAATAAAAGAGACAAACCTCAGCAGATTTGCTAGAAAAAAGTAAAAGAAGTATCTGAAAATATGAAAGAAAACAGAAATGATACTCATTTTAAAACTATGAAAGAAATATATGAGAAATTTGGAGCAATATATTTGAAAATGAAAAATCAGTACTATAAATATGTATGATATTCTAGCAAAGAATAAATGTCCTACATCGACCCAAGAGTCAGAAAACACTAAAAGACCAACAGCTTAAAAATCATCAATGAAATGGTTCATAAAGAGCTATTATTTTTGAAAGTATCAGAAAGAAGCCAGGCACAAAGTTGGAAATGCTGACTAATTCACTTAAAGAGCAACAATATGGGAAATTAGTCAATGGTATCAGAAGTCAGGATGTTGGTGACAAGACGGGAGAGCAGACAGACAGAGTTTCTGGGAGTCTCCCCTGTGCTGCTTCCCGAAAGGGTAGTCAGTGCGTAAGAGTCATTTGTTGGTGACCCTGGAATGAGGGGCCCCTCCGGCCTGTGGTGGTCTTTGTCCCGACAAGGGGGGTTGCTGGGGGTAGGAGTCAGGGTGTTGGTCATCTGTGGGACAAGTTGTGATTAGGAGGCCGGAGGGGCTCCTGTCTCATAAGGGCAGTCAGTGCGGTTGAGAGTAAGATTTCGTTTCTCTTGGGATGAGGAGGAGAGGAGGCATTGGAGGGTCTGGGGTCAGCAATATTCTGCCTCCTGACTAGAGGATCAGCTGAGTATATGGACATAGTAAATTTTGTAAATCCCTCAAGCCGAGTACTTTTGACACGTGTTCTTTCCTGTATGTATAGTTTACTTCGATAAAAAGTTTTCTGTATATATAAATAATATATAATATTCTGTGTATATTATTTCAAGGCCCTAGTCTTATATACAGTATTAGGGATGAAGTCTACCAAACTTTCAAGTAACCAGTGTTTATTATTCTAATTAAAATTGTAACATCAGAATGTGTTTCATTCCAGAATTAACATCTGCTATCATCTGATATAGAGGGTTTTCAAGTAACCTTTGTGCTAAAATGTGAAAAACATGATGCACCACAATCTAACATCCTACTAAACCTGCAAAGGTTCTAAATAATATACTGACAAACTTAATTCCGTAATTCATCAAAAAACTGGCACTATACTATTAATTAGAGTTTATTCCAGAAATGTGATGATAATGCAACATTGGAAAGTCTTCCAAAGTAATGTTAAATAAATATATTGTAATTTTAAAAACATGATTCAGTAGCATATTTTGATGAAAACACTAAGTTTATATTAAAGAGAGAAATACTAGGTACCAGACACATGGCAAATATTAGGGGTATTGTTGCTTTTTCAGTAACATATGAAAGAAATAAAAATAAGCACCATAAATATTGGAAAAGTTAATATTATTATTTCCAGATGTTATTATCATATATCTCAAAAAAATAATGTATGGAAGTAAAACGATTAGAATTAATATGTTTTAAAGTGGGCTCAATTCAAAATAAATAAATAAGGTTTAACAGCTTTTATTTGCGTTACTAACATCTGTATAAAAACGTAAATGAAAAATATCTCTTTACATTAGAAAAGCAAAGCAAAAACAAATTTATACATTGTAAGGCACAAGACATATATGAACAAAATGATAAAAATTCTATTGTATTAATAAAACTTAAGTTCCTCAAGAGACTTCCATAGAATATTCAGCAGACCCTACAATATCTCTTAATCTCTGAGACCTTCTATTCCAAATTTGCTCCAATGGTAAATTCATCATTGATGCTCCTCTAAACTGCTCCCAAGTTCTGGAACATTCATGTGACATTTGCATTGGGAAAATAACCTTTTTCATAGCATCATAAAAATTATTATAATACTTGGACACATTAACAACTGTAGACAAGAAATTGTTCAGAATTACCAAGGCAGAATTTATTTTTCTTGCATATTTTTCTTGCATAAAAACAAAAATGAATTTGGAAAAGCTTTATATTGTATCTTTTAAATCAATGCAGTCCTCTTTTCCCTCTAAACATTTCTCAAAGTAGGTCAAACGCAACAGACAAGGAAGCTATCACCGAACGCTCATCATTCAAGACCAATTATCACTTTTCTCTAGACGAAAGGCTATGCGGAGGGTTATTCTTCTCTGAGTCTCCTGCCTCTTGACCTGTTGTATCTTAAGTCAAAAGCACAGGTAGAGGGGAGGATGCAAAGGGAAGGGGAGGAGGGGTTCTCCCAGGGTTAACAGTGGCATAACTTCTGCTCCGTGAGCCTCCCCACCTCCCGCTTTACCAGCCGAGGACTGTGGACCCATAAAGGGAGAGCTTTACAGAGAGCCCAGCCCAAAGGGAGAAGAACTTTTTAACATAGTATTTTAAGGAAGGAATGTAATTTTATCATTTTTTGTCAGCACAATAAAAACAACACTTAACATTAAGTTAGCAATTATCATGGCCTGGAACCCTGGTAAGCATTTTATACAGTGTCTTAGCTCAGGCTATTATAACAAAATTCCATAGATTGGGTGGCTTAAACAATCAACACGCATTTCTCACAGCTCTGGAGACTACAACGTCCCATCATCTGGGTGTCAGCAGATCCAGTGTCTGGTGAGGGCTCTCTTCCTGGTCTGCAGATGGTCTCCTCTTGCCATATTCTCACAAGGAAAAGAGAGAGAGAAATCATCTCTTTAATATCTCTTTTTATAAGGGCACTAATCCCATCATGAGGGCTCCACCCTCATGACCTAATTACCTCCCAAAGTCCCCACCTCCTGATACCATCCAGTTGGGGATTAGGGCTTCAACATATGAATGTGGGTGGAAGGGGACACAAATGCTCAGTCCACGACTATAGCTACAATGTGCAATCTTTGGTACCACTGCACTAACAGAAGGTAAGACTCCCATCCATACTCTCCACAATTCACAGATAGGGGGTCTGAGATCTACAAAGGGCCTTATTACTTAAGTGAGTCAAAGTCTCACAGTGTGTAAATAAATGGCAGAATCTGAATACAGAGCTTAGGATTGCTGGTACTGCCATTTGGGGCATGCATGTATAGTTTTATTTTTATAAGCCTTTTGAACATCAAAACGCCTATTTTATTGGCTAAATATAGGCTTTAGTTTTAATTTTTAATAAAGAGTGCCATGAAACCTATGTGCCAGTTACTCAGCATCACCTTCTTACTATTTTGGCTTCCTGTTATCTCCTCTCATATTTGTTAAAAAAATATTTTATAGTAAGTGTTACATTAAATATTACATTATAGAGATTTTCCTATAAATATAGTAGTTTCCCTTAATCCACAGTTTAACATTCTACAGTTTCAATTACCCTCCATTAATGTTGGTCCAAAAATACTAAATGGAAAATTTCAGTAATAAGCAATTTATAAGCTTTAAATCACATGCCATTCTGAGTAGCAAGATGACATCTTGTACCGTCCCACTCCATCCTGGCCCGTCCTGCCTAGGACTTGAATCATTCCTTTGTCCAGTGTACCCACGGTATGCCCACTACCCACTCGTGAGTCACTTAGTAGCCGTCTTGGTTATTGGATCGACCGACTGTCGTGGTACATACTCTTGTGTTCACGTAACCCATATTTGACTAAATAATAGCCCTGAAGCTCTAAAGTAGTGATGCTGGAAATTTGGATATGCCGAGGAGAAGCCATGAAGTCCCTTCTTTAAGTGACAACATGAAAGTTTTCCACTTAATTAGGAAAGAAAAAAAATTGTATGCTGAGATTTCTAAGATCTATAGTAAGAATGAATCTTCTACCCATGAAATGGTGAAGAATGAAAAAGAAATTTGTGCTAGTTTTGCCATCACACCTCAAACTGCAAGATTACGGCCACAGTGCATGATAAGTGCTTAGTTAAGATGGAAAAAGCATTAAATATGTGAGTGGAAGACACAAATAGAAATGTGGTCTGACTGTCGGCAATCGGGTTCCGGGCTATGCAAGGTTATGGGTATTCACTGGGGGTCTTGGAATGTATCCCTTGTGGATATAGGGGGACTATTGTACATCATTAGATTTCTCTAATAGATATGAGCCTCTGTAAATCCAATGTCACTATAGTATGGTTTCCTTAGTATCACAGAACATTCAACACTTGCAATTTCTTCCGTTGCCTTTTTTGAGGTTGTTTGAATCAGTATCAAAGTCTATGCATTGCATTTGGTTGATATTTCTCTTAAATCTGTTTTAATCAATGAATTATAGTTAATATATAATCAATGATAATAATCAATAATAGTTTCTTCAAATTATTTTGGCAGAAGCTAGGCCATTTTGCCTATTGAATTCTACACATCCAGGATTTGGCTGATGGCATTCTCATGGTGTCATGCAAGGTGTTTCTCTGTCCCCTGTGTTTCCTGTAAACTGGTAGTTTCTTCTAGAACCTTGTTGAACTTCAGGTTCAAGTCTTTGGACAAGAACTCTTTGAGGGGAGTCCTGTGCGATTCTGATTGCCTCACAACAGAAGGAGTGTAATGTCTGGCTGTGCTGCCTTAGTGAAGTCAGGACAGTGCGGGGGCTATCAGCCTTTCTCTGATGCTCCCAGCTCCGTCAGAGGCTGTGAAGTGGCTGTGTGTTAATTATGTCATTCCTCCTGCATTTGTCAGTGGTTTGTCTATTAAAAAAAGTTCCCACATCAATATTTATTTAGCCTGATGTTCAGTACATACAGGAAAGACAGGGGAAATGCTTAATTCTTTCCCTATATTTATGGAATTTCAGTGTAATTTGCTGATACATGGCATCTTCCAGTCCTTTCTCTTACTAGGAGTAAAGTTGCATGTCTTTTTGTTTCTTATTAGTTTATGGGCCATTTTTATTTCTTCCTCTGTTAACTGTTCATTCATGGTTTTTACTTATTTCATTTTTCTATTGGATTTTGGTCTTATTTTTCTTGTAAATTATTTTTTATTAGTACAGTTAGTTATGTTTCTGTGATATGACAACTATATTTCCCTAATTTTTTATTTGACTTTTAATTTCCCTGTAGAGTATTTTTTTCCTATGTTGCTTTTTAAATCATTTTTTTATGTTGACAATTTTATAAATATATTGTTAATTGCTTCAGGATTTCAAGTCACTGCTGGAAAAATTTTTCCAAAGGCAGAATTATAAAGGAATTCATTAATTTAAGTCATTGCCTTCCTCATAAAGTAATCCCAAGAGAATTGGCATCTATCCCATTTCTTTGACCAGTCATGTGTCAATGCACAATTATGCTTAGTGTAGAGTCTTTATACCAGTTAATAACTCAAGAAAAGCTAGCCCCCTTATCGCACTTCTCCTGGCCACTGTTGCTTGATTGTTCCTAGAAATAAAACTTACAGTTGATCTTGGAAAGAGGAAAAGAAAGCTAATGTCTTCTTATTGAGATCACATTAAATTTATAATTAAACTTGGGGTGAATCAACATCTTTATGTTGCTGAGTCTTTCTATGCAAGAACATGATTTAATCTACTTTTGGCTCAGCAGTAACTTACGGACTTCCTCTTATAAGGATTTGCATATGTTTTAATGTTTATGCTTGGACGTTATGTTTATTCCTGAGTATATTATGATAATTTTTAAGATTATTTGTACTAATTTTTCTATTAATTCTTTTTTGTCTTCTGGATATGTAAACACATCTTTCTTTCTAATTCATATGCCTCTAATTCTTTTATTTATTTATGTTGCTGGAAGTATGTTAACTAATATATCAAATATCAGTACAGAATACAGAGTATTTTTAGGGCAGTGAAACTGCTCTATTTGATGCTATAATGGTAGATTCATGTCATTATACATTTGTCCAGACCCACAGTATGTACTACACCAAGAGCAAACGTGGGACCTAGACCTGTTCTTGAGAGTGAGGAATGTCCTCTGGGGTAGACCCCAGCTGCAGAGCCTGGAGATACGACAGTATAAAGAAAGCAAGTGCCCAGGTCAGACAGCTCCAGCAGAGAGCTGCTGTCCCAAGCAGGTTCAGAAGGGGGGAATCCAGGTAGGGAACAGGCAGAGAAGCAGGCTTCCTGCCAGTGTCTGGTGCAGGCTTAGGGAGCCATGGAGCCCTGGTGACAGCACCAGCATGGTAGGGCAGGGCACCTCCTCACAACACCGAGGCTCTAGGCAGGTGGCCAACACCAGTCCTCGGGCATCTTGCTGCCTGAAATTATAACAACCTGTGAAGGGGTCTCTGAAAGAGGACCAAGCTCACTGATCAAAACTGAGACTGACAGGAGAGCCAGACTAAGAATCCACTGATCTCTGGACTCCCGGAGAGACTGCCTTATTAAACTCTTCTCTCCTGAGATCTGGATGGACTAAATTCTGGGGAAGGGTGGAAGGTGTGATGGGTGTGAGCCACATGGTTAGACTTGCCCGGAAAGGACGGAGTCCGGAGCCATTGTGATGTTATGAGCGCCTCCACTCTGAAGGTCAAGTGCAGCTGTGCTCCCCAAGGCCAAAGCAATGACGACAACAGCTCCCTGTCTGCTGCGTCCAGGCATTCTACAGCCAGGCCTGTGGCTGTGCAGTACCTCGCTGAGCGGCAAGCTCTGCAGCAGAATTAGGTGGCATTTGCCTGTTCATTTTTGGAGTTTCTGTGTCTCTGAGGAAAATTTAGAGAACAAATATAGCATAAAATTTTAACTCCTATGAATTGATCAGAATTATTGGCTGTTACTTTATATATCTTAAAGTGCTAATCTCTGTTCTGTATTTGTAGATGGCTATCCCAAAGAAGAAATGATTTATAGATGGAGAAAAAATTCAGTTGAGGCGGCTGATCAGAAATCATGGCGGCTTTATCAGTTTGACTTCATGGGCCTCAGAAACACCACAGAAATTGTGACAACGTCTGCAGGTAGGAATCAACTTAAGCGGTACAGCTCTCAAAAAAACACTAAAGATTTGACTTTCCCCTCCCCCCCGAGGCCTGAGGCTATGTGTTATCATATCTTTAATGTAGAATTCTTTCATGTATATGTTTTTAACTAATTATATTGGGGCAACCATAATACCTAAGTGATAATTTGAGGCAAAACAACTGACACAAAGTGAACATACTTTAAAATGTTTTAATCGGGTGAGGAAGGAGTGATCAGAATTGATTCATGTTTTTGAATTAAACTGTATTTGCATTATTTCTATAAATCTAACTAGGATTACTGCTGACCATATTTATATAAACCAATTTTATTGATGGTGAAAGTTCTACAAATTTCCACATACATAAGAAGAATCAAGTATCATTGAGAATTCACAAATAAAAGAAGCTGGTGTGAAATATTCTTTGAGTTTTAATTTCCAGCTTCTTCCTTTCCTTGACTTTAAACTTTATATTAAACTTTGAGTTTCTTTTTCAATAGATTGAGCACAATAAATACATAACAATGTGATTTTATTAAGTGATGATTATATGCATATTATGCAGCATGTAATTAGATGAGAAGAGACATTTTGCTTACTAATGTATTTGAACATGTTTTTGTTTTTCTTTGGTTTTATGCTGTTGTTTTTTGGTTTTGGTATTTAATTATCCCTGTGGTCCACTATTTTGCAACTGATTTTTTTTGTCAGGGTGTGGGCTAGAGTCAACTTTTCTACTTATCTTATTATTTGTTATTTAATAATATGGATAACTTGTTGGCTCTTAAAATTCCATAATTTGTCTTATTAGTGTCTAGATTAAGATGTTAATTTGATAATTAATGGCAAATATGTTTAAAGAATGGTCTGAATTCTTGGTGGAATTTTAATAGGAATCCATTTACACATCAAGAAATTCCTGAAAAAGCTGCCTAATCAAGGGAGAAAGGCAAAAGATTCCCCCTGGGTGTTATGGTGCTAAAGTTGAGAGATGGGATCTGTCTTTAAATATTAAGCAATGATAAGGCTAAAAGAATGGAAGACCATAATTTATTTAAGTGAACCTTAGAGGCAGCATCATGAGAAACGTTTGGGGGAGGCTTATTCCCAATTAGGAGTCATCTACATGAATGATCTAATTCCACTTTCTGAGAGGGTGGAAGATACCAGCAGGATTGTGGGGTGTGAGGCTGCCTGAAAAGGGCTACCAAACAGGGGGGATTGTTCTAGTATTTAAATCCCAAATGTTGATGCTGTTCTTCTGTTCCTGGTGCTCCTTGTGTGTTTGTCTGGCCACATCCAGCCTTAGTTCAGGTGTCAACAGTTAACACTGTTTGATGAATAATGGAACCATTGCTTGCTACATGTGGTTGGCATTTTCACAGTGTGGAGGTCACCTATGGGTTCTGGTGGCATCTTAGAGGATCCCTAGCAGATAAATGCTGTTTTATAAATAAAGGTTATTCCTTGTTTTTAATCTCCTAATTTCAACATCATGATGATGGCAGTAACATATACTTACATAATCCTTTTCTTACAAGAAGATTAAAGCATTCGAAAGGGACTCACTGTATAGTGGGTTCTCACAAATCATGGACAAGTTTGAAGAGGATGGGTATGATCATTCCATGTTTTTAAGCCTATGTGAATAATTCTTCTGGGGAACTTATCCCTGAAATGGATAAACAGTGAATAACCTCAGAATCATGGGACACAGGTGTCCGGCCCCCAGGTGCGTCAGCAACACAGGCACTTTGAGTGGACTGTCTCCATCGCCACCTCACACCGTTGTTCCCACTGTACCTACTCTAGCCTGCTGTCCTTTGGGCACAAGCTTAAACAGCCACTTGTATTTAACTTTCTCTGTTGGGATAACATGAATATCAGAAACATTATTTATGTCATTCTGAGACTTTGATATAATATGATGAACATATTTATTTAAAATGTGTAAAGATTATTCAAGAACATTGGTAACCGAATTAGTTTCCTGGGGCTGCTTTAACACTGCCACCAACCGAGTGACATAAACAACAGAAAGGTATTGTCTCTCAGTTCTGGAGGCTGGAAGTCTAAAATCAGGTCGTTGGCAGGCTTGGTTCCTTCTGAGGGAAGGCTCTGTTGCACCTCAGGTGGTAGATGGTATTCTCTGTGTCATGATGTTGTCTTCCCTCTGTGTGTGTCTGTTTCTATGTCTGAATTTCTCCTTTTTATAAAAACTTCAGTCATATTGTATTACTGATCCCACCATGGCCTCATCTTGACTTAATCATTGTCAAAGACCCCATTTCCAAATAAGGTCACATTCATAGGTACTGGGGTTGACTCTAACATCTTCGGGTGAACAATTTGACCCATAGCAGTAACCTAGAAAGTCCAGCACACTGTGCGGAATAGCATTTCAATTGTATTGGGAAATGAGACTTTCTTTTTGTCGCAGACATATTCTTTTTATTGGGATTTCCTAGTAGCTTGCAGGTGTCAGTGTTCCTCCCACCCCAAGCAGACCGCATGCATTTCCTGTGAGAAAGTAGGCACTGGGCCAGCGCTACTCAGGCTGCAGCCCACTAACCAGCAGTCTTGGCATCACTTGGGAGGTGGTAAGAAATTGAGATTCCTAGACCTTACCGTAAACAGTTTGGATTAGAATCTCCCAGGCTGGAGCCCAGGACTGTGCATTTCACAAGTCCTCTAGGTAAATCTGATAATGCTGAAAGTTGGAAGGCACTGGACTGGCCAACTTTAATGACTGGTGCATGGTATAAAAATCACATTCATATGGGATCAGAGCCAACGAAGAATAACCTTCCTACTAAGATTTATCACTGGCTTGATAGCGTGCTGTGTTTGTTAGGTTACTGATGTTCCTGAACAGTCTTTAAACAGTTGTCACACTTCCTCAGCCATTCCTCAAGGATGACTGCAGCAGACCTTTTCCTTGTGCTAGCCAAAGGCCACCTTGCATTTTAAAATCAGAGATGTTTTATGAAGTATGTATCTACCAATTGTAAAAATAGATTAACTTATTAGGTTTTTATTCTGATGGTTTAAAATATGTATATAAATGCCCTCACTGAGAATAATAGGCAGGGAATTCAAGAAAGTATACTTTGGATTTATTAGAAATAGGTCAGAGGCAGGACATTTGGCTTTGATTTTCAATAAATTTTATCAATTAAAAACAAGCTAAATATTTATAGATATGTGTATGTGCATAGGTTGACATACACATATATATTTCCTTGCTCTGTCAGCAGAGAGTTCCTAGAAGCAACAACACCCCAGAAGCAATAAGCACACTTAGTACCAAGGTCTTGGTTTCTAATGCCATTCTCTAATACAACCACCGGGGCTCCTTGGGGAAATGGCAGATTGTAGGGCCAGGGCAGGAAATATACAAGATGAGCCTGGAGAATCTTGTATATTCCCAGAAAGTAAGAAATGCCAAACTACTCACTTCACACACACACACACACACACACACACACACACACACACACACACATAGACAAAATGATAGGGGTATGTCAAAGGGACACTGGAGCCAACCGAAAAACACATAATTGTCAAAGCTAAAAATGCAAGCAGCAAAATAAAGACAGTAGTATTGGATTATAACCTAAGTATAAAATAAATATCCATGAGTCCTCACTGGTATAAATCATTTAGGAAATATATATACACATACATAGATGGGATAAAATGGATAAATCTACCATGCAGAATTTCACATAATTTATGTATATATTATACCCTCAAGGAGGTGGGGCATAACCCCCACTCCTTCAGTCTGAGCTACACATAGTGACTTTCTCCCAAAGAGCACAGTATGGGAAAGAAGGAAGAGATTGACAATGGAGACATCTGAGAAACACCACCTAAGCCAGGTGATAAGGTCAATATCCCCAGTGATTAAGTGTGTTGATAGTCTATATCCTGGATATGATGGATGAAGGTGGCATCTTACCTCTCTTCTCTTCCTCCCCGAAACACATAACCCCTGTTTAACATTAAGGTCTGTATCAGAGGAATGACTGAAGAATGCATAACAACTGTACAATTGAGGGGTATTCTACCAAACCCCTGATTAGTACTCAAAACTGTCAGGGTCATCACAGACCAGGAAAGTCTGAGAAAATGGCACAACCAATAGAAGCCCAAAGAGAAATGACTGTTTAAGCCAATGTGATATCCTGATTGGGATCCTGAACTAGGAAAAGAATATTAGAAAAAACAATTAAGGAAGTATGAACAAAGATGGACTTTAGTTAACAATAAGGTATTGATATTGGTCCATTAATTGTAACAAATGGACCATGCCAATACAGTATGTTAATAATAGGGACACTGGGTGTAGCAGATATGGGAGCTCACTTTGCTGTCTTCAGAGTTATTCTGTAAACCTAATACTGTTCTAAAATGAAAAGTTTACTTAAAAGAAAAAATCTTCTATGCGTGACGTTCTACTTCCAGTCATTAGAGTGGCTTGCAGTGCACCAACTCTTTCACTGAGATAAACTAGGAACAATGGATATAATAAGACTAAGATCTGTTTGAAGACATCAGATAGGGGCTGATGCAGCCAGGACATGAAAGGACAGATTCATGGAAAAGAAGACACTACTCAGTGGGGTGAGTCTACATTCTGCAGTAGATTTATCTTTCAGGGCATTCACTGAGCACCTGAAAAAGGAACATGAATCAAACAATCTGGTTAAAGACTCTAGAAAGAAACTTGCTGTGAAAACATATCTCCTTGCATTGGAACATCAATGAGATTCAATAACTAGAGGCCCTTGAGCCATTAACTCAGGGAGAAAGGAAGGAAAGGAAAATGAACTATATACTCAAGACATTTTCTGAATTTTGAAACTATGAAGAGAAGGAAGTGAAGAAGGTAAGCAAAACGCTTCTGAGAAAGCAGAATCTGTCAGTGTTGGCAAAACAACACTCTTCTCACTGAGGAGGCACCAGAAGAGGCTGTGGTCAGAACCCCGGAGGGTTCTTCCTAGAGCAAGTGCAAAATAGATTAGAAAAATTTTGTCAGACTACAGCTCAGCCTTGAGTTAGCCAGCCCTTGATTGTATTAAGGTGATTAGCCCCAATCTCTGCCTTAGAAAAGAAAATGATGAACCTCCTAGGAAGGAAAATAAATTTTTTCTTATAGATTTTCATCCAAAATGTGTACTGTTGCCCAATGCCCAAAACCCAAATAAAAAAACAATAGATAATAGAAACAGACCCACAGGTGATTAAAATATTGGAGTTCTCCAGTAAGGACTTTAGAGTGGAAATAATTTCTATCTACTAAGAGAACAGAGAAAAAGAGAAAGTGATAAATGAAAACACAGATAATTTGTCTGATAGGAATTTATATATAAAAAGAAAAACAATCAAATGGGAATTTTAAAAAGAAAATTCCACAATTTTAATTAAGAATGTAAAAGATAAATTTAATAATAAATTATTAGATAAATGAGAAAAATATGACCAGTTAACTGTATAACAGATCAATAGAAAATATCAAATCTGAAGAAAAAATAAAGAAAAAAATAATTAAAAAGTTGAGAGTAAGAAATATGTAGAATATGATATAAAATTCTAACATAAGTATAATTGATAAAGAAAAAAAATTAGGCCAGGTGCAGTGGCTTACACCTGTAATCCCAACATTTTGAGATTTTGAGATCGCTTGAGGCTAGAAGTTTGAGACCAGCCTGGGCAACATAGCAAGGCCCCATCTCTACAAAAAATTTTAAAAATTAGCTGGGTGTGATGGTGTGCCTTGTAATTCTAGGAAGGCTGAGGCAGGAGGATCACATGGGCCCAGGAGTTCAAGGTTGCAGTGAGCTATGATAACACCACTGCACTCTAGCCTGGGTGACAGAGTGAGACCCTGTCTCCTAGAAAAAAAAATTCCAAAAAAAACTAACTATAAGTGTAGTCCCAGAAATGGAGACCATAGGGAATGGGTTAGAAGCAACATCTAAACAAAGAATGGCTTATAATTCTTTTAAATGGATGGAAAACCTGAAATCACACACTCAAGAATACTTGTCAGCTCCCAAGGATGAATACAAAGGAAGTCACTGAAATGCTGAAGACCAAAGGTGGGAAATACATCTTTAAGCATCTAAAGAAAAAAAGACACGTTACCTTCGCAGGTACAAAATTAATACAGATGTATGACTTTTCACCAGGTATCATGGCAACCAGAAGACAATGAAATTCAAAGTGTGAAAGGAAACAGAGAATTTTCTGTCTAACAAAATAGTCAATAAAAATAAAGGTGAAATAATGATGTTTTCAGGCTAAAGAAAAATAGGGAGAGAGAGATAAAAAGAAAGATTGATTCTGTGATCTCTATAGCAGGCTGCTTTTCATCCTTTTAAGGAAAACCTTTATGATATTTGCAAGGTAATCCATTTATTTCTTTGCCACATCAAGGCTGCCTATAATGTCCACTTGAACCTGAGTCCAGTTGTCTAAAATAATTTGGGCAGAAGACAGAGCATTGTTTCCTGGGTGTCAAGCCATCCACGGCAAGCTTACTGAGGTGGGGCCAGCACTGTGACGCTTGCTTTGCAGTGGGCACGCTTACGGCAAGCATGGTAGGCTTAAGGCGGGCTCAGAGCGTGCTCAGAAGTGGCTTTGTAGTAGAAGCAGTCCTAGTAAAGGCTCCCAGGCTTCAGAGGCACAGATCGAGTCAGAAGCCTGGGGCCCAAGATTAATTGCACTAGTAGATTCCGCCCGGTGCCTGGTTTATTACAAGGCCACAGATAGGCTCCCCCAGAGTGTGAAGTTATTACAGTCAAAGCGACCAGGAGAGAGGCTGCTCTTCCCAGACGATAGCAAGAGCCACACAGCTTGATGTGGAAACCTGATATTTTTGAAGCTGATTCAAGCTCCAAAGTTCTCCAAACTCCACAAAAGTATTCAATATATGAAGTTTTTGATATTATCAGTGTTCAACACTCCAGCTAATTTTTACAAATACATTTTCTGACAGTGCCCACTGGGAAGAGTGAGCACAGAGGTAGGAGCTCTGGTGCTAGAATTGGACCAGACTACATTTGAAAGGAGCTTCACCACTTACCTGCTCTACAGCCTTGGGCACTTCCTAACCCATTCCTGTATTCCTCTCATACATCAGAGGGAAACTGTCTTCTCCTTTACATAGTGGTTGTGAATTTAAGTGAACTAACATATGCCAAGTGCATAACTGTCATCTATATATAAAAACATTATCTATCATTATTGCCTTAATGGAATTCCTGTGAAGGAGAATTGAGAGATTTACACCTTGGCTGTCTTTAGTAAATTGTCCACTAAATCAGCTGCTAGCATTTTATTCAATGAGACATGTTTTAATGGGGCACTATAGTGACATTTATATCCTGAATGCAAATAGGAATGTATGTTTAAATAGCTCCTGTGAAAAGAAGCTCTCAAAGTGGTTTCTTCTTGGCTTTTTGTCATATTTGCCTGAATGCAATCTGGGTAATAAATCAGTCTGGGTTTTAGAGTCATAATTTTAAAAATAGCAACAGTCTCTTTGTTCACAAGATTGAGTGAAAAATCTTTCGAACCCACTGTGAGTCATCTTCCATCTCTAATTCAGAGAGGAAAAGTGGAAAAACCTCTGCTTGCTCTAATGAACTGCTCATCCGCTAAGAGCATTCAAATTCTGTGATACAAATCATATTTGAATATGTCTTTTCTTTTAAAAGCAGATTTAATTAATTACTCCTTCCATGCACCTGAATAAATTATAGCATGTAATACATGGTGACAGTAATATTTATACATATAGAATTTTATGGTCTTCATTTGGCTCTCACCCTATACTTTGAGCAAATCGGGACACGTGCCAATATCTTTATTTATAAATGAGGAACAGAAATTCAGGAAGACTTCAGTCGTGGCCCTCAGCAGTGCACCCAGTATGTGCTACTGCATATAAACCCACTTACTCTTAGGCCAGTGGCTCTTGCATCATGTCACCACTACAAAGAGTCAATTTGACTTCCTGTATCTGACTCTCCATTTTCAGAATATTTTATTTTCTCTAGTCCAGTGCCGAATTGTGATCTTTAAAGCTTCATTGTTTGGTATATTCCCTGGCATGGATAATATTTTATATCCGCTATCCATTAAAGTTACATGACCGCTTCCAATCATTTGATGAGAAGAAAAGCCTTAAATCTGTTCCCTGACATAAGGGAGTATGAAAATTTAAAATTGTCTATAAAATGAATTACAGTATTGTTGAGATATGGAGCTCTGGCAAGTATTTCTGTAGTCTATCACCATGCTTAAGATGCTCATGAACATTCCTTGTTTTTCATACGCTCTTTTGATGACACTACAACCCTTTAAGGTAGTGAGGCTACTATCCCATCATACAGATGGCAAACTGAGTCTTAAAAATATCTTTGTTCGTGATCACTAAGGATAAGCAGACCTGTGACTAGCTTCAAGATAGCTATAGGGCACACCCGCTGAGTGTGGCACTCCAGCTGTGCTGGGAGAGACCTGCATCCTGTGAAAGTCAAGCAGCCCCTGCAGCCCTGTGCTGAAGCCCCGGGAGCACTTGTTCCTGCCCACATCTAGCAAGCACTTCATGCCACACCCCTCCCTGTACCCTCGCAACCATCCCAGCTGACTTCAGTCAGCCCCAGGCTCTTAGCATTGACGCCAATCTTCCAGGAAACCCACTTTTGAGAGCTGCTTTTCCCTCCCCCAAAGACTAGGTCAAATTAACAGCCATTTACTCCCCAAATGCCCTGACTGCCCCACAGTGACACTTATCACATTACATCGTATGGTGACTATAACCAAAGAGGACATACAAGACAGAGATTGAGAAGATGAATGGTGGCGCCATCCTGTCCGGGCTTAATTTCTTGGCTTGTACTCACAAGGTATGTCATCATGGATATATCATCTTGATACTCAGAGACTCAGTTTCTTCATCTGCAAAATGGGAAGGACAATACCAGTGCCTGTTTCAGAGATGTAAGCCCTTTTGAGAACTAAATGAGTTTGAAAGCAGCCAGCAATCATGGCGTGGCATTAATTTTACATGTTTCCCAGTAGGTCCACCTGTTGGCATCCCAGGGATCTAGCAGAGCAATTAGCTCAAAGAAAGCACATAAATGTTTGGAAGAGAAAATAACCCTTAATTTCTTTAGCAAATGAGTCTATCAGGTAAATATATCACTTTGCAAACATTTAGTTGTCAGCTTAGAAAAATTAATGCGGGGGCATTAAGAAGACATAGGAGTGAGGACATCGTGTTTTGATATTTTAGTAGTTATGATTCACCACTGTTTATAGTTTCATGATTTAAAATTTAATCAACAAGGGACACTTTTATCTACCTTTGTACTTTACAGATAGAGCTTATTTTGGCATGTGGATACAAATATATGAACGAAAATTTGTGAAAGGGCCAGAGCAGATTAATTTTAGTTCTTTGATACATATGTTTATAGACCCACACAAGCACAGAGTTCACCACAATTTCGTTTTCTATGAAAACACTGAAAGCTTTGGGCAGGATTCAGATACAAGAAGTGTGCACTGCTCCTGCACAGACAAGGAATGCCTCCGACCTGTTGGGAAGCCGGCTGCCTAGTCTGGGAATTAATTCCTCAGGAGTCCGTTGGAGAGTTAATCTCCATCCAACAGAGCCGGAAGATTTTGGTTTGACTTTTATTTTCTGACTTAATCAACACAGAATCTGGAGAAACACAGGCTTGTTTCCTGAGGTCACTAAACTTTTGTGGCCAGCATCAATCTCCCCCACCACTGTGAGATGTCACTAGCACAGCAGCCCGTCAGGGACGTAACCTGGGGAGCACGTCCTCTTGGTCCAATGAAACCTGTCTCATCGGTTCTATATCTACAGGTTGTCACTGACCAAATGCTTCTGTGCAAGAAATTTTGTGTGTACCCCAAAATAGTTCCTTCCAGACCCCCGCGTTCCCCGGACAGCAACCCTGTTCTTCGGCTGCCGTCCCAGTGCCACTGTGCCCTGCCACTCCTACGGAGAGGAGAGCGGGGACTTCGGCCCCGCCTGTGGCTCTCGCCCTTTCACCCCCTGCCTTCTCTTCATACTGCTCTTGCCCTGTCCCTGCACCTGTCTGTGGCCACCGAGGACCTCTGTCGTTGGAGGCATGCTCCCTTGGACATAGAAGTTCACCTTCTTCTTTTGATTTGCCCTGAGCCCAGAGGAGACTCGCTCAGTTTATGGGAACACAGTGCAGTCACAGCAGGAGCAGAGCCGTTTCCAACCGGCCTGCCCTTGGCGGGGGCTGTCTCACCCCCTCTTTGCTCGGGCTGCCGGGATGCTCGCGCTGGTCCAGGTGCGCGAGGTGCGTGAGCCGGGCCCTGGGCCCTGAGTGGCACAGCAGCCCCAGCCCCACAGCCCCCGCCATCTGTGACCCGGCCCCTTCTCAGAGCACACGCAAACGGGCTCGGTCTACTCGCTCTTCCCGGCAGGGCAAAGAACGTAACTCAAGAAGCCACAGGGCGGCCTCCCCCAGCCCCACACGTGGCAGTCCGGTTTCAGTCCCGCTCGGACTCTTACTTTTCATCTTCTTGTCCCTGTGGAGTTTACTCGAGTATCACCTCCTGTCATCGTACAGAAATGTTCCCACCACCTAGATCCCACAATTAATGTTTACTGTTTGTTTTATCACATCCTTTAAACTATCCATCCATTTATCTTTTCATTTCAAAAATCTGCAGATTTTCAATAAGACCAATATATACGTGTGCTCGGTTAGTACTTAATCGTAAAATTTAAGTACAGTAAAATGTAGAAATTAAATAGTCATGTAATGCTTAAATGTGTATTCCTCAAAGAAGCAATTACCGGTAAAAAAAAAAAAGGCCATCATAAAAAAAAAAAAAAAAGACAAAAAGAAACCACAGTCTGAGGAAAAGCTTCACTGAAGAATTATAAGGACATTTAGAAGTCACTCTGTTACTCCCTGTGTTCTTATTCCAAATGTCTGGGAAGTTTTGGCAGTTTGCATACTTCTCAATTTTCTTAGTATTGTCTTTATATGCCCAATGCTACTGTTATTTCCATCTTTAAGAATTTATTTTTAGTAATATCCCAGATGATTTGTGAAATATTGTTTATCAAAGCCTTGCTATCAGACCATGGTGTGGTAATTTATTTCTCCTTTCCACCAAAAGCCTTTGTTTTATCAATAAATAGAGCTCTAGAGGTTTAGGATTTATCCAGAATTGCACAGTGTCGTGATAAGCCCATTTGTCAGAACTAATTATGCTGAACTTAGAACAAAGTCTCTATTTTAAAAAGTAGCTAGCAAGCTCACAATTTTAATGAGGACTTAGAGATACAGACTTGGCTGAGAATTCATCAGAGCTCCCTCACTAGGTCTCAAGTAGAAAGAGAGAGCACATTCCAGCCGCTTTTTATTTCTTCTGTAATAAAGTCACAGATAAAAGGAATGAAACAGCATGCTTTGGTCTTGGTTTAAATCTCACTTCAAAAGAATATGAGGATGGTGTGAGGTTAATGCTGTTGGCTCCCAGAACATCATAAGATGGTTAAGTCTGTGGCCCAAGGTGACTCTGCACCAGCCTGTCGGTGTTGGTGGCGGGGCGAGGGGCAAGTCTTGGGTAGACAGAGCAGTTGCTGTACTCGGATGCCCCATCCCAGTCCCTTGCTAGCACAGGGATGCTTTTTCTTTGTGCCATTTTTATTAAACTGGAAGCCAGAATGTTTTCTAGGGAATGAATCTTCAAAATAACACTTGGATTCAATGGAATGATATTGTTTATTTTATAAATAAATGTTTTCCTGAAGTAGGACAGCTATTCATTCAAGACATACATTTATATTGTTCTTTGTAATGATGAGAAAATCACTGAAAAAAATCTGTGCATTTACTTTGTGCCCATAAAGGCTGGCCTTTGGCACCGCACGTCCTGTTTGAAGTGCCCTTCATTGATGAGATTCTGTGTCTTGAATTCACCAACTGGTCAACAGCCAAGAAAAAGGGCAATTTGTATTGAATAAGAAGACTGAGAAAGAATTAATCATTTTGAACTAAGAAAAATGCTAATAACATAACGTTAGGTAAAAATAGTTGCATAAAACCTTTTGCGGTCCTTTATGTGTTTGTTTTGGGGTGCGGATGTGCACATTGTGACAAATTGTAACGGCGGCTTTTCCCTCATGTCCTGATAAAGTTTCTCTTTCTTCTTAAATTATTGGTGCTTATTCTGAATGATTTAAAATTTTGCTTTTTGAAAAAAAGACTTAAAAATCGCAGGAAAACATATAGAAGAAAACAATACATCTCCATCTTCCACCAATCATTGTTAATATCTTGGTACATGTTTCTAGAGTTTTGTTTTTCTTTAACATGAGACATACTCTTTTTCATACAATAGATTTGATGTCACATTTTAAGAAAAACTCAAAAATGGAGAAAAGTACAAAGATAATAATTTCATAAAAATGACTTAAATTCCATCGAGTAAAAATCAAAACTAATATTAGGTAGACGTTCGCCAAAACAATGTTCCATGAATTCACACAGACAGATTAGATCAATATGCAGGCATAGGAATGTAGAAATGTTTTATAACAATTTTGTGTTATTGATGTTTTGCTGGGTGGGGTGTGGACAAATGGAGTTGCCCACTCCACCATTACAGAACCGATCTCCACTATAGGGTTTTTAAATGTATGTGTTTGCACAGATATTTTAGTGGTTGCTGTCAGTATTATAATATGTACACATAACTTTTCATAGTCTAGTGGTATGGATATTTTATCAGTTCAAGTGTACTATGGAAACTATATCTCTTTTTACATTTCTTTACCCTCCCCCATTTACAATATAATTGTCTTAAATTTTTCCTCTACATACACTTTATTTATTTATTTATTTATTTGTATTGTGGTAACAACACATGACATTAAATTTACCATGTTAACCTGTACAGTTTAGTGGCATTAAGTGTATTCACATTGTTCCACAACACATCTATAAAACTTTTTTGTCTTGCAACACTGAAACTCTATATCCACTAAACGCTAATTTCTCTTCCCCCCAGCCCTTGGTAACCACCTTACTACCTTCCATTTCTATGATTTCAAATAGCTTATGTACTTCATATGAGTCTTCATATGAGTGAAATCATACGGTATTTATTCTTTTGTAAGTGGTTTATTTTGTTTAGCATAATGCCCTCAGGGTTCATTCATGTTGTAGCATGAGACAGGATTTCCTTCTTTTCGAGGGCTGCATAATATTACATGGTGTGTATATATATTTTCTTTATCCATTCATCTATTATGGACATTTAGGTTACTTCTACCTCTTCGCTATTGTGAATAATGCTGCTATGAACACCGGTGTGCACTTATCTCTTTGAGATTCTTTAAATCCGTTAGTGCTGTGGTCCCCAATCCCTGGGCCACGGCCCAGTACCAGTCTGTGGCCTGTTAGGAACCAGGCTGTGCATCCCCACCTGAGCTCCACAACCCTCCTCTTCCCCCCAACCATGGCTCCCTTGGTCTGTGGAAAAATTATCTACCATGAAACCAGTCCCTGGTGCCAAAAAGGTTGGGGACCACTATTCTAGGATACACCTACATCTAGAACCACATCAAACTGTTTTATATTTGCTTCAACCATCAAACGTAAGTTAGAAAACTTAAGACGAGAAGAAAAGTCTGTTGTATCTACCATAATTCTTTCCACTGACCTCTCCTGTCTGTTGTTGAGTTCATCCATTGAGTTTTAAATTTTGTTTATTGTACGTTTCAGTTTTAAAATTTCCATTCGATTCTTCTTTGTATCTTCTATATCTTTGCTGAGACTTCCTATTTTTCCAGAGTGTTTGTAATCACTTTTTTTGATGGCTGCTTTAAAAATGCACGTCAAATTCTCATATCTTTGTCATCTTGGTGTTGGCTTCTATTGATTGTCATGTTCTTAGTCTTTGTGCAGCAAATTATTTTCCACTGAAAGCTGGATATTTTGGGTATTGTATTATTAGGCTCGTATCTTTCTAAAATGTTTCATCAAGCCTCTCCTGACACTGCTCTAGTAAGGGAGGGGACATTTCCTTCTTTCTGCCAGATACAAGTAGAGTCCAGGTTACCTGCCTGTCCTCCACTCTGCGGGTGAGGTGCTGCTTGATATTCCCAGGCAGAGGTGCGAATGTAAATTCTTCACTAGGCCTCGGTTAATACCACTCTGTCTGGGAGGAGTCTGGGGTCATATTGCTGTTCCCTGTGTCCTCCATGGGCACTGTGCAGAGGGGCGTGTTACCACCTGGCAGGGGTGTAAGCCTCGGCTCCTCTCTCGGCCTTCTCCATGGCACGCTAGTGGAGGGGTTGGGAAACCACATCACAACATAACAGTAGGGCAATCTCGCATCCTCATTTGGCTTTTGCAGGTATGAGTGAGGCTGGAGCCACAGTTTTTTTCTGCGGTGTTTGACTGGAGTAGAGCAGTTGTCTGAAAGTGTTCTGTTTTGCTAGGCTGCTACTTTCCTTTTTCTTTGCCTAGAGAGAACAAGTCTCTCTTGGGTATAATTTTTTTGTACCTGTTGGTGTTTCCAGGTTGCTGGCTTTTAAAGCCTCCAGCCTGACTTAGGTGATGCAACAAGACAACCCAAGGAGCTAGCCACCATGTCATTCCTCAGGTCCCAGAGTCCCTAGCTGGTCTGCTTCTCCACATTTCGAAGTCTTATTATGCTTATTTTACATAAAATGTCTAGGTTTTTTAGTTTTACGTAGCATAGTGGTAAAGTATGTATACACCGTCTTCCCAGAAGCGATGTCCAAAAAAGAGGTAATTGCATGACTGGGCATCAGAATAAATCTTATCTAAGAGGAAAGGAGATTAGACTGAGGCTAAATGTGTAATCAGTGAAGGAGCAGTATCCATTCATACAGCCAGGGCAGAAAAATGCTTGCTTTTTCTTGTGCTTTGGACATGATTTATGTTTGTCTATGTTTAGATAAAGTGCTCTTGTTTTCGTCTTGATATATCATGGTCATAGAATAGGATTATCTGATGATGATGTTCTGAGAAATTTTTATGCTCAAAAGGAAAACACCAAGCCTGGCTGTGAGTGCCGGGCCGGGGTCTCACCACACCAAGCCCTGGATGGTTGTCCCAGGCCAGCACCTAATGCCAGAGGCCACCTCTCTCTTTCTCAGAGACACTGTCACTCTCAGTTTTCCCGTCATTACTATTCACCCCATGGTTTACACTGGTATTTTTTACATTGTTAGATTCTGTAAATGTCAAGTTATCTTTTTAAATCATATTTTCAAAGGTTGCTTTGTAGTGGTTTATATTTAAATAAATCCAGTGATGACTGTGCTTCCTGATGTAACACTCCCTTCCTCTCTGAGTTCTTAATTTGAACCAATACGTAACTTGGGTGGGTTTTGTTTTTAAGTAATTTTTTTTATGAAAGACTCGTGGATGACGTATTCCAAGACTTCTTTCCAGTTTGAAAATGTCTGTCCCTGCGTTTATTCTTTCATTACACCTTGACTGAGTTACAGTTTCTTTCCCTTAGAATTTTGTAGACATTGTAATATTATCTTCTGGCCTTGACTATTGTTTTGGAGAACTCTGAGGCCAAATTCATGCTTTCGCCTTGTAAACAATTTGCTTTATTTTACTGAATGCCTAAAATTTTGTTCTTAAATGAAAAAAGCTTATATATATAAAAAAAAGCTTAAACAAGAAAATGTTTCAGAGTTCAGAAAAGAATGCATTATTTTAATTGGCAGATTAAGTGTCCTTATTTCTTTGATTAAGGTAAATTTTTATGTATCATATTTTTGGATATATTACCTGTTTCATATTAGTGTTTCCCACCTCATAAACACCAGTTAAATTTATGTTAGATCAACCGTTATGGCTTTCATATTTTTGTCTACCTCTAATTGCTTTAATTCCATTTTCACTTGTATTTGCTATACTCATCAGGATTTCCTCCAGGTCAGTTATTTGAGCTTTACAGTTGTCTATTTAGTTCTTTAACGCTTCAAACAAAGGTAATCATCTGCAGCAAATTTTTGGCTCTAAATTTGTTTACTTAGGTCTGCAATCAGAATATCCTGTTCATCTCATTCTGTTGTTTACTTACCCCATTTAAAAATTATTTTCATAAATTATTTTTTATTTTCTTACACTACTGTGTAAATAAACTCAAGAAAATGACTCATGTGTGTGTGTGTTTGTCTGCCCATGTGTTATGTTCTCTTCCAGGTTTATGTCTTGTCATTTATGTGATATGTTCCTTTGTTCTCTTCCTTCCTTTTTCTTTTCTTCCTCTTATCTTTCCTTCCTTCCTTCCTTTCTTCATCTAGCATACAGTATCTTTGTACTATCTTCCCTTGGACTCTAAGACTACACCTTGCCTTCCCACAGCTAGTCTGGCTTCTGAAGAGAAGGCTGGAAACTCTCCTTTCTGCTTCTAAATTCTCTGATTCTTTCTGATTTTAAAGGTTTGTTGTTGATGATAATATTTGTTTTTGTTTTCTTTCATATTACATTTTCTCCTTTACTTTGGTCGTTATGTGCCAATTCCAACTCCAATTTGATTTCCCAAGTTAGATGTGGTTATTAATCTTTGATTACAGCTTTCTGGAAATCTGAAGCATATGCTATATCCGAAAGGTGGCAGCTTTACATTTTTCATGCTTATCATTGTGAATTTCCATTACTCCATCCAAACAGTTTATCTACTGACTCCTATGACAAGCATCACCTTGTTTTAGGATATGGCTGAGCTTAGTCTAACCTTTTGCTATAACTTAAGAAAAAGTCCATTAGTACTTTCTTATCAAAGAAACCTGGTCAGTTACAATGGTGTTAAGCACAGTGCTTTCAGCATTCCAAGATAACTAACCACATATGCTTTGGGACACACTTTTTTATATTCATAATTACATATTAAAACAATACTAAGAATTTCCAGGATTTAATTTGATACAAAGATGTAAGCTTTGTGAGATTAATTCTAGGATATTGAAAACCTAGATCTGATGAAGTGTGTACTTGTTCTGATTCTCATCAGTAATTGATCTCAAATAGAACATCCCCCAGGAAGAGTCTCAGGAAACGAGATGTAGCACACAGTGGAGATTGGCTTCCTAACGCCTGCTTGTCCATTTAAATTTTCCATTATTGAAACAACAGCTCTACATCTCAAGACAGAATAATGACTATAAACAATGCAGTCTTTGGTGAGAGGCACACTCGATTAAAACAAAAAAACATGTTCTACTCCAATCTGAGGATTAGGTTTGCATTTGTTCTCAAAAACTAACTCCCTTTTGATATAAAGCTATTGTTTTAACAGAAATGTTTATTTCTGAGTAAGAAGCAGTACGGTTCTGAGAATATTTGATAAGCAGCAAGCATTAACATCAATTAAGCTTATAACCCTATTGAAGAAATTAGACACAAATCATAAATTTCACCCTGTGCTCATTCTAAAAAGCACCAAACAGGATGTACAGTGTCTACAACTTCAGCATATTTTAAAAAACAAAGCTAACATGCTGACAGATTCCCATGGCTAGGTCCTGTTCTCGGGGCTTCACATTTATTAACTTATTTCAGCCTCCCAACAACCACGAAAGACATTGATATTATTATTATTCCCATGTCACAGATGAAAACAGTGGAGTGCAAAGAGATGGACCACCCGGCCAAAATTCAGGCAGCACAGTGCAAAGGCTGAGCTCTGAAGTATTGTGCAGTCCTCCTTCTGTACAAAGTAAGGGTTTTGATGATGGATGAATAAATAGGTTGGCAATTGTGCTAAGCACAGAGAATGTAACTACAACATTTGTGTCTCTAAGGCACATCGGAAAGTTGGCAGGTGCTGAGAATAGGCTAAAAGGATGAGAAGGACAGGAAGGACCAGGGCCCAGAGCAGGTACTATCTGGCATGTGTCCCTCAGCCTGCTCATGTGTGTGGCTGTTGTCTACAGCAGTAATCCAGATTTTCATTCATCTACTGTCTGACATCTAAGAATCACCTAGTATAAGAAACGTCCCTTGCTAGGCATTGGGAATGAAATAGTAAGTGAAGGAAACTGGCTGGGCTCTCATGGAGTTTACAGTCTCATAGGAAAGATGGACATTAATCAAATAATGTCACAGATAAGTACGAATTCACAATTGTAATGAGCAGAGGAGAGCACTTGGCACGATTGTAAGCAGACGTGAACAGGAAACCTGAGCTCACCCCAGTAGCCAGGAAAGAGACCTTCGAACTAGACTCAAAGGATGAAGGAGGAACCTATCAAGCAGAGGGCTGCATCTGACCCAGTAGAAAGTGACTCTGGGTTGCCAGGCTGTTTGAGGGAAAAGTCCCCTTGGCAGGAGGAAGCACAGTGTGTCCCTGCCATGAAAAGAGGGTCAGTGTCTGGAATACACAGAGCAAGGAGTCACAGAAGACCAGAGGAACTTGGGGAAGCATGCATATTTCTGTCTGCGTGGCAAGTATACCTTTCCTATCAGCTGATTAGAGCTGGCCAGGAAAAGTAGCCAAGAAAAGAGCAAGAGGAAGTTGAATGCAGGGAATTGTAGACAATGGATTGAAGGGACAGTAAAACAGCCCAGAGACGAGCAAGCATGGAAGCACACATACCCAGCCTGGTGGGGCAAAGGCAGGAGGCCTTGTTCAGAGCAGCTCTCAGAAGCTAGAACAGCAGATGCTAGAACAGAACGTAAGACACAGCCCAAGGCAGATGGGGAGAGGAAGGAACACTGTGGCTTCTTCCACTCTCTCCCCTGCCAGCTACCTTTCCCATGAGGACTCCCTTCAGCCATACACCCAGGAGCTGGGGAAACAGCCGCATGTGCCAGCCTCTGAAAGGTACAGAGTAGTGCAGGGGAGGGGCAAGGAATGGATGCACAGGCAAAGGCCAGAACCAGCATAGACATGTCATAAACATGTGCTAAATAAAGGAGTTCCTCAAATCCCCACCCCCTAAAACCTGCCTTTTCTGGAGGAACCTTCCCTGTTAAGTCCTATCTGCCAATTTCAAATCCTAAACATCTGCCTAGCCTACTCCATGATCTCATTTATTTTTATTTTGAATACATCCCCTTGTTATATCAAGTTAAGTGTGTACAAAATTTGCAGAGTTCAATACCACAGTCTGATTGTCTGAATTCATCATATCACTAAGTTTCTAAAATTTTTGGTGATCTGCCGGCACCATACACATTTGCTGTAAAAAAAACTAACCCAGGAATCACATAATAATGAAGGAAAAGGTAAAAGATAATCCCACGTTTAGCCTGGGGAGGCTGTCTGAGCAAAATAAGACCAATGCTTGTTTCTAAATGTGGAAAGAGGTGGAAGAAGCAGATTAGCATGTTTGTCCCTGAGCAGTGCCAATGTCAACCACAGTGATATGTTGGGGACGAGATTCTCTTTTCTGGAGCAAGCCCCACCAACCTTCCTGGAATATTCCCTGCAGACAGTTATGGAATAATCATCAGGCTAGTCCTGGAGGCTGCTTTTTAGAGCCTCAAAATCAGTCACCTCAAAGGCATTTTAAACTCTCATCACAGATGTAATGACTTCTATCCCAGAGAGGCTCATTCTTCTGCAATCTACTGTATTTAAATCAGGCCTCCTCACTGACAGCTCATCTCTGACACTGGAGTTGAATGGATTCCATCAGCTGTGAAAAATCCCAAAGCCTTGGGACATAAGATTTGAACAGATTTTATGCAAAGGAAAATAAGCTTATGAACCATCTCGACCTAGCACTCCTCATCTGCATTCTTCAGGCATTGGTAGCTGTGCCCAAGTTCTATCTTGTTTGGTTGTATGAAAACACCTTTTAATAGTTGGGGATGAAAACTCAGAGTTTTAATTTGAGTTATATCTCTGATTTATTATATTGGAGTCACTTGCAAGTAGGAGAAGAATGTTGTGATGCTATTTTGAGAAAATGCCAACTATTAGAAGATGACATTTGTTTTATTGGCCATGACTCTTGCATGCCCTTATGGAAGCATTCAAAAACATTGGCTTTAGGGGACCTGGACCCACAGGGGCCAAGCAACAAGGTGAGTCAACACAGGACTGGGGCCACAGTCACTGGCGACAGAATACTCTAAAGTGAGGGCCAAGCTCAAGGTAGGAGAGCGTATGACTTGTAGATAATAAAAACCAGTTGGCTAGGTCAAAGAAGCCAATCGAATTTGGCATGAAGTCTAAGTTACAGTCATTGATTAACTTAATTAAGTTCATTTGCATTCAGAATTCAATATAATTTTCATTTGATTAACAATACTTTGTAATTTATACTTTGATTCATTCCTTGACCCATAGGGTGTTTTTTAATTAGCCATTTTATTTTAAAATGACTATTGATTGAAATGCAGTTGTAAGAAATAAAGCAGAGATCCTGTGAACCCTTTACCCGGTTGCCCCAATGGTAATGTTTTGAAAAAAATTGTATCACAACCAGGGCATTGGCATGAACACAGTCAAGATGCAAAACATGTGCATCACCCCAAAGATGGTTCATGGTGGCCTTCTACAGCCACACCCATGTCCCTGCCACCTCTGCACCCTCTATAAGCCTTGGCAACTGATAATCTGCTGTCTATCTCTGCCTTGTCAGATCAGGAATGCTATGTAAATGAAATCATAAAATGGGGCTTTTGGGCTCAGCTTTCTTTCTGTTTTTTTTCACTGAGCATAATTCTCTGGAGCTTCATCTAAGTTATTGAGTGTATAATAATTTGATTTATCCTAAGGCTCAGAATATGGTCTGTTTTGGTAAATGGTTTGTGTGCACATGCGAAGTGTGTGTACTGCATCTACTGACATTGGGTGGAGTGTTCAACAAATGAGAATTGGGTCAAGTTGATTGCCAGTGTTCAAATCTTTTATATCTTTGCTTATTTTCTGTCTGTATGTTCACACATGTACTGAGAGAGGAGCACTGAAATCTCTAACTATAATTGTAGATTCATCTATTTCTCCTCGAAGTTCTGTCCATATTTATTCCATGTATTTTGAAGCTATATTATTAGGTGCATAAGTGTTTAGGATGATTATTTCTCTTGTGAAGTTGACCTCTTTATCATTAAAACACTTTTTTTTTTTTTTTTGTGACAAGGTCTCACTTTGTTGCCAGGGCTAGAGGGCAGTAGCATCGTAATAGTTCACAGCAACCTCAAACTCCCGGGCCCAAGTGATCCTCCTACCTCAGCTTCCCCAGAAGCTGGGACTACAGGTGCATGCCACCAACCCTGGCTAACTTTTTCTTTTTACCTTTTGTAGCGACCGGGTCTTGCTATTGCCCATACTGGTCTCAAGTGATTCTCCTGCCTCGGCCTCCCAAAGTGCTGGGATTACAGGCTTGAGTGACCACGCCTGCGCAGGAAAGGAACTTCTTTATCTCCAATAATATTCTATGCTCTAAAATCTACTTTGAGATTAATATAGCTTCCTTTTGTTATTATTACCAAGGTATACCTTTTTCTGTCCTTTAACTTTTAATCTATTTTTTATCTTTATTATTAAAGTGTTTTTCAGCCGGGTGTGGCGGCTCATACCTGTAATCCTAGCACTCTGGGAGGCCAAGATGGGAGGATTGCTTGAGCTCAGGAGTTCGAGACCAGCCTGAGCAAGAGTGAGACCCCGTCTCTACTAAAAATAGAAGAAGTAAGCCAGGCGGCATGCGCCTGTAGTCCCAGTTACTCAAGAGGCTGAGGCGGGAGGATCGCTTGAGCCCAGGAGTTTGAGGTTGCTGTGAGCTAGGCTGATGCTATGGCACTCTAGCCTGGGCAACAGAGAAAGACTCTGTCTCAAAAAAAATAAAGTGTTTTTCTTACAGGCAGCCCATAGTTAGGTTTAGATTATTTATTCAAGCTGAAAAACTCTGCCTTAATTGGAGTCTTTACACCATTTACATTTGATGTGATTATTGACTTGTTTAGTTTTAAATCTATCATCTTGGCTTTTTGTTCTATTTGTCCAATCTATTTTTGTTCACTTTTTTCTCTTCTTCTCCCTTCTTTTGTATTAACTGAACATATTTTATGATTCCATTCTATCTTTGTAGTTGGCTTTTTAAATACAACTCTTCAACTTAGAGCTTTTTATATACATCTTGAACTTACCATAGGCTACCTTTAAATGATGTTTTACCACTTTATGTACAATAAGAATTTTACTAGAGTATGCTTTTATTTCTTCACTCCCAACCTTTGTGCTACTGTTATTAAACATTTTACTTTTGGGTATGTCATATACCATATGCTACAGAGTTAGAATTTTTGTTTAAAGATATTTAAACAAAGATATTAAACATTAAGAAAATTAACATTATCTATTTATTCATGTAGTTACCATTTCCAGGACTGGCCTTTCATTTGTATAGATTCATAGTTCCATTTAATATCATTTGTTTTCTGCCTGAAAGACTTTATCTAACATTTCTTATAGTATGAGTCTGCTGGTGGCCAATTCTTTCAGTTTCTATATCTGAAAAAGTTTTATTTTGCCTTAATTCTTAAAGATATTTTTGATGAGTATAGGATTAAAACTTGACATATTTTTAAAAATTTCTCTTTTAAAATAATCTTTGATTTACAGAAGAACTTCTTATTTATCTTTTGCTGACTTTTCCTTAATGTTAACATTTTATATAGCCATAGCAAGGTTATCAAAACTAAGAAATTAACATGGGTACAATACTCGTAGCTAAACAACAATCTGTGTTCAGGTTTACCAATTTTTATTAATGCACTTTTCCTTTTCTAGTATCCAATCCAGGACACCCCATTGCATTTAGCTTTCATATCTCTTTAGTCTCTTCCAATCTATGATTATTAGCTTTTCGTGACCTTGACACTTTTGATCATTACCACTGAAATATCTCGTAGAATGTCCTCAACTTGGATTTATCTAATGTTTTCTCATCACATCACATATATCACATAGGGATCATATGGTATCAACATTACTTTTGTTTTGTTTTGGTTTGGTTTGGTTGAGACAGAGTCTTACTCTGTTACCAGGGCTAGAGTGCAGTGGCGTCATCACAGTGCACTGCAGCCTCAAACTCCTGGGCTCAAGCGATTCTCCTGCCTCAGCCTCCCAAGTAGCTAGAATTACAGGTGTGCACCGCCATGCTCAATTTTTATTTATTTATTGTAGAGCTAGGGTCTCTCGATTGCACAATCTGATCTCCAACACCTAGCCTCAAGCAGTCCTCCCACTTTGGCTTCCCAACGTGATGGGATTACAGGCGTGAGCCACCTCGCCCAGTCAACATTACTTATTATTGATGATGTTAACCTTGATCACTTGGTTAATAAGAGGCTGTCTGCCAGATTTCTCCACTATAAAGTTATAATTTTTTCTTTTCAATTTTCTACTTGCTACTAGTGAGTCACTAAGTCTAGCCTATAATCAATTACAGGGGTAATGTTAGCTGTAGTATTTTTGTAGATGCCCTTTATAGGTTAATGAAGTTCCTTTTCTATTCCTAGTTTGCTAGGAGTTTATAATTATAAATGGATGTTTCATTTTATCATATTATTTTTCTGCATTTTCTAAATGATTATATAATGTTTCCTATTTAGTCTGTCAATATGTTGAGTTACATTGATTGATTTTTTAATTCCACCAGCCTTGCATCATTCCTGGGATGAAGCCAACCTGTTATGTGTTATGTGTGTGTCTGTATGTGTGTGTGTATGTGCGTGTGTGTATGTAGCTAGATTCAGTTTGCTCCTATTCTATTGATAATTTTTGTGTCTACATTAATAAGGGCTTTTAGACTGTAGTTTTCAGAAGATATTTCTGGTTTTGCTATTAGGTAGAGTCAGCCTAATAGTACAGCTGGGTGAAGATTCCTTTTGTTCTATTTTCTGGAAAAAAGAAATGGTGTAGAATTGATGTTATTTCTTCTTTAGATGCTTGGTAGAATTTGCTAGTGAAACTCACTGTGATTAGAGTGCTATTTTTAGAAGGTCTTTCAATAAAATTTAACTTCTTTAATAGATATAGGTATAGCAGGTTATCTATTTCTTCTTGAGTGAGTCTTGGTAGTTTATGTCTTTCAAGGATTATGTTCATTTCACCCAAGTTTTAGAATTTTTGGCATAGAATTGTTCATTCAGCATTGTTCCCTTATCATCCAGTAATGTTGCCCCCTCTTTCATTCCTGAGATTGGTAATGTGTATCTTATCTCTTTTTCGTAGCCAGACTGTCTAGAGGTTTATCAGTGTAGTAGGGAGAATTCTAAGGTGGCCTCCAAGATTTCCCACCACCACCCACCTAATGTTCAACACTGTGTATTGATGGATTTTACTCTTGTGATTAGGTTATATTATATGGCAAAGTTGAATGTAAGACATGGAATTTATCTGGGTGGGCCTCACTTGATTATGTGAGCCCTTTACAAACAGTTTCCTCTAGCTGGTTCCGGAAGGGGAATTCAGAGATTTGAAGCACCATAAGGATTGGACATGCTCTTGCTGCCTTAAGTAAGTCAGCAGCAGGGGCGTGGGAGTGCCGAGTTAACTACTAGCTGACAGCCCCTAAGGGAACAAGGGACTCAGTCCTGCAGCCTCAAGGAATTGAATTCTGCCAACAACCTGAATGACTTTAGAAGTGGATTTTCCCCTAGAGCATCTAGAAAAGAATGCAGCCCTGCTGGTACGTTGACTTCTTCCTTTTGAGACCCTAACCGGAGAATCTAGTAATGCCATGCCTGGACAACTGACCTTTAGAACTCTGAGATAATAATGGGCATTTTCTTAACCCACTAAGTTTGTGATCAGTTCTTATGCAGCAATAGAAAACTAATAAATTGATTTTATTGATCTTTTCAAAATAGCAGCTTTTGGTTTTATTATTTTTATTTTTTCTTTTACATTTCATTGATTTCTTTTGTAATCTTGATTTGTCATTCCTTTTATTATTTTGGTTAAAATTTGTTATTCTTTTTCGAGTTTTTTAAGGTGGTGGCTTAGATTACTGATTCAAGATCTTTTTCTTTGCAATAGGAGCACTTAATGCTATAAATGTTCATCTAAGCAGTTTTTACTTGCATTACACAATTTTTATAGGTTGTATTTTAATTTCCAGTTCACAAAAAATTTCCCTTGAGATGTTCTTCTTGATCTATACAAACCAAGAAACATATTGATTAATTTTAAAACATTTGGGAATTTTCCAGTTATATTTTTGTTATTGATTTGTAGTTTAATTATGCTATAGCCTAAGGATTTACTTTGTCTGATTTATATTCTTTTAAATTTGTTAAGCTTTATTTTTTTGGCACAGAATATGTTCTGTTTTGCTGAATGTTTCATATGTATTTGAGAAGAATGTGTATTCTACTGTTCTTTTGGGTGGAGTGTTCTGTATTTATAAATCATGCCCAATTGGTTGATATTATTGTATAGGTAATCCATACTCTTACATATTTCCTGATTTTTTGTTCTTTCAATTAGAGAAGACTGTTATATTTCTGAAGTATATTTATGAGTTTGTCTTTTTCTCTTTCCAGATCAGTTTTTGCCCCCTGTATTTTGAATCTCTATTGATAAGTGCATACACATTAAAAATTGATATGTTCTCTTGGAGAATTCATGCCTTTACCACTGTGTGGCATCCCTTTTTATTCCTAAAAATATCCCTTGTTTTTCTACATTCGTATAGCTACTCCAGCTTTCTTTTGCTTAATGTTGCATGATATTTTTTCTCTATTTTTCTTACTTTTAACCTGAGGTACCTTTGTATTTAAAGTGGTTTTTATGCAGCATATAGTTCAGCATTGCTTTTTTTTTCAAGCTAACAATCCGTGTGTTTCAGCTGGCATTTTTAGACCATTAGCATGTAAAGTGATTATTAAGATTAGATTAAAATATATCATCTTTCCAGTTTTTTAAAATTTTTTTACCATTCTTTGTTTCCTTATCCCTCTTCCTACTTTTCCTACATTTAATTAAGCATTTTTATGATTTTATTCTCTTTCTTCTCTTGACTTATTGTTTATAACCATTTTTAACAACTTTTTAGCGATTATCCTAGGACTTAGTATATATTATAATCTGAGTTAACCTCCAAATAGCATTATGCCGGTACATATATAGTTTTAAAACCTTTTAACAGTATAGTCTCAATACTATTCTTCTAGCTCTTGTATAATTGCTATTATACATTTCATTATTTCTTATGCTATAAACTATATTATCAATATATTGTCATATTTTTGCTTTAAATAGTTATCTCTTAAGGTCAATAACATTATAGAATAGATAACTTTATTTATTGCATTTCCAACACACTTGATTTCTTTGGGTGGATGCAAGTTTCTGAATATAATTAATTCCTTATCTCTGAAGAACTTCTTTTTCCATTTCTTATTGAGTAGGTCTGCTGCCAATGCATTTGTTTAGTTTTTCTTTATCTGAGAAAGTGTTTATGTCTCTTTTACTTTTGAAAGGTGTTGTTTTCACTGAGTTTCATTCTGGGTTGACTTTTTTCTTTCAGATCTTTAAAGATTTCATTCCACTGTCCTCTTGCTTGCATGAGGAAGAGAAGTCTTCTATGAATCTTATCCTTGCTCCTCTGCAAAAAAAAATGTGTCTCTTTTTTTCTCTGAATGCTTTCAAAGTATTTCCTTTGTATCTAGCTTTTAGAGTTTTTAATATGATAATACTTAGATGTGTTTTATTTGTTTATTTGCTTTGTTTTGTTTTGATTGCTTGGTATTTATCTTGGCTGATGTTTGAGTTTTCAGATCTGTAGTTTGGTGCGCACATGATTTTGCAAAATTTTCAGTCATTATTTCTTCAAATATTTTATTCTTTTTTTCTTCTTATGGGATTGTCATTATACATGTATTAGACAGTTTGTTATTTTTCCACAATTCTTGGTTTCTCTGTTCTGATTTTTTTAATTCATATTTCTCTTTGTGTTTCAGCTTGGATAATTTCTATTCACCTGTTACAAAGCTTGTTATCTTTGACGGTGATAAGTCTACTAATGTGTCCGTCAAAGGCATGCCATCTATCTTACTACATGTTTGATTTCTTATATTTTAATTAGGTTCCTTCTTATAATTTCAGTTGATCTGCTGATTTCCATTGATTGACCAAGTCATGTATTTGGCCTTGCATGTTGTCTGCCTTCTCCATTAGAGACTTTAACACATTAAATAATTATTTTATATATCCTCTTTTATATCTGGTTCTGTCTCTAATGATTACTTTATCTCTTCAAGCTGCTATTTTTGGCTTATATTATGTACTATAATTTTATGTGGAAACTAGATGTGTTTTATAGAATAGTGTTAATAAGCCCTGCGGTAAATTTTTCGTATGCTTGGAAATGAGCATGCCTTTTATTTTGCTACACTTTTAATGCTAGGGTTTCTGCTTCTTTAGTCAGAAGTTGAGCCAGGTTTGAGTTTGCTTCTTGCTTGACTCCAGGCTTGGCTTTGGGTCTTCCCTTTGCACTCTTCCCAGGGAGCACCTGTCTCTTGCAGCATCTCCACCTGAATTACACTACTGTTCTCACTCAATGCTTGGTAGTGTGTTGGTGGTTGGCTCTAGGGAGGGTGAGGCATTATCTGACGTCTTGACTAAGCCTCAGTATTAGGCATGATTTGTAAACTCCGTTCTTGGGGTGTGACTTTCACAAGTGTTCCTGTTCCTCCTCCAGATGGAATGTTGGGCCTAGCAAGTATTCCTGCCTCTCCCTCAGGGGTACAGCTTTCTTCATTTTCCAGTCACACACGCACTTGCAGTAGGTTCCCATCATTGCCTTAGTGCGTCACTTTCTGTCACCCACCCCCTGTATACTGAGGCACTTGCTTTACCATGGGACAGAGGGATATGGGCCTTGGTGGAGTTCTGGCGACGGATACTGTCACTCTGCCCTGCGTGGCCCCATGGAGAGGCTTTGTCAGGAGTCTCCTTGATCTTCTCTTTGAAAACCTGGTGGAATTCCTGGGTGAAAAACCTGAAAAAGGATGAGGAACCCTTATCTCTGCGGCCACTAGAGGCTTCACACTTTCATGCTACTCCACACTTAGCATTTAGTAATTAGGTAAAAATTTCTTACTGAATTTACTTATAGGATTATATCATGTTTGGTGGTATCTGTAATTATCCTAAAATTTCTTCCAGCACCTCATTTTTAGACAGTCATATTAACTAATTAACTTTTTACATAATTATTATATTTTAATTGTGCTAAGACTTGTTCTAAAAACTGTCCACTACTTTATGGTTAAACATGGTTATAGGCATGAAGTAAAAATTCATTTTAATAAAAATTATCATATTTTTCTGTTTTAAAATATGTAATACTTTAAATGTTTTTTCTTCCGGTGATCATGAAAAGTGAATGATAAGGATATGAGTATGGGTATGAACTCAACTCTTTATATGAGTAGAAATACATATGTGATTCTCCTTTTAAAAATGGCATTGTATGGGATAATAATGATACTTTTACCACACATTCCTCTCTGGAAACAATGGAACACACAAAAAAAAAGTGTTAAAAAAAAAAAAGAAAGAAAAGAAAAAACAATTAACATTGAAAATAGGAAGTAACCACAAATCAGCCAACACCAGGAGGAAAACAAGCAATAGTGAATTAGTGATAAAGTTAAAAGAAAACACCAAACCACATGTAAATAACCTACAGTTCTTTGGTAAAGTCACTCCGAGGCCTCCCAGCTGTCACTGGCAGCATCATGCACACCCCCAGTCATGCACCCGACACTGGGACTTTGGTGATGCTCCTTTCTCCTTCGAACCACCCACTTCCAGAAAAGGCAGAGCCTCAGTAGGGCGCCCAGGGGCCAAGGAAGCTACTAACCACAGGACGCCCAGATAGACCTCTGCGTTAGGCAGAGGAGTAAGCTGAGCACAGGCATGGGGAGTCCCCTCACCCCAGGGAGGGAGAAAGCAGATGGTTTGCTAGAATGAATTGCGTGTCTGCTCTGGGGTTGTCCCTCTGTTTATCTTGCTCAGTAACTTACAACAGTGATAACTGAAGAAACTCATCAACTCTTTGCATATTTTATTTAGAGCGTGTTCATAACTCTTAGAGTGATTTATTATGGTATGTTTTTCTGGATGCTTGTTTCTCTGCTAGAGTTTTTTCTAGCTTTTTATTTATTTATTTTTATTTCAGAATATTACGGGGGCACAAACGTTTTCGTTACATAAATTGCTATTGTACCATTTTAGTCAAAGTTATAAGTGCGCCCATCCCCCAGATAGTGTACATTGTACATGTCAGGTGGAAGAGTTTTGATTGAAATTTTATGCAAAAATTAACAGGCATTAAGAATCCCACATAATTCAAATAACGTTTCCCCAGGAAATGATGCAACACTGGCATTCACATTACTTAGAACAATATTGTTGTATTCCTTTATTGCTTCACATTAATCATCCTGATTCCTTTGCACTGAAATGCTAATTTGCTTAAAATTCTAAATGTTTCTTGGAAAATGGCATCAGAGTTGATGTTTCTATCAGTGCTCCTAAATGTTGTTAAAACACAATATTGCAACCTACAAAAAAATTCTAATTTATTGAAAAGCATAGTTTTCATTTGGGCCCAATATACTGTCCCTGTCAATCTTTTCAGTGAAAATGGGACTTTAATGGTGACCTTTTTATTAAGCAAATACTAATTGATAGCTTATCATTAGGCAACACTGGCAAAGAGAGATATAAGCCATAACCCAACCAGTTTATTGGTTTGAAGACAGATATTATATTTGTAATTATAGAAATGAGTTTATCACAACTGTTGGGGGCATTTCAGGGAAGACTTCCTGGGGAAGTTAGTAATTTCTAAGCTAAGATTCAAGGATGAGAGAATAGGAACTATCCAGATGCAGGGAAAAGGAAAAAAAAAGAGCATCCCAGTAGAGGGCCAGGGATTGAGAGGCCTGTGGGGAAGGTTTTTGGCAAGTTTGAGAACCTGGGTAGACCAGATGCCAAGAGTGTAGACTGTGCAGGATGCAGGATGGTGTGGACCATGGTATGAGTGTGATGATTGTGCAAAGGCAGTTAGATGTTGTTGAAGGATTATGAGGAGGAGGATATAATGATGTTTGTGTTTTAGAAAGATCCTTCTGATAGCAGGACATAGAATGGTTTGGAGCAGAAGAGGACTGGTCATTAGGAGACAAGCTTGTGGCTATGATGGTAGCTTGGACTAGGAGGGGAAAAAGATTTGAGGTTCATGTAGCAAACAGAACCATGGAGAAGAAAACAGAAGGAGTCAGAGATGGCTTCTGGGTTTCCTCCTTGAGCATGTGAGAGAAAGACCTGAATGAAGAGGAGGGGAAGGTGACAGTTCAGTTCTGGACATGGTGACTTTCAGGTGCTGCAAGGAGGAGTGGAGGATTCACATGGTGAGGGTGGGGAGAGGCTCAATCTCAGCAGGGGGATGCCTAGAAAATAAATGGATAGAATGAAATGTACGGTGCCTCCTCAAGCCCCCAGGAAATCTCACAGAATCTCTAGTAACATCCACATTGCCCCAACTCCTTTGTGGTGCAGCTCTGTTTGGTAGGAGGGAGCAGAATGTCATGAAATGACTACTTCTGTTTGTTTCTGGGTTGGTACAGCGTGAGTATAAAAATTAAGAGAAAATAAGGTAAATATAAAAATATTAAATGAAACAAAGTACAAAGTTGATTAGCTAATATTCATAATATGGTAAAATAAAAATATAAAATGGTTACACAAGCTTATGTATATATATGATTGTTCTGTTATTATTGAAAAAAACATCCTTTAAAATGATCCTGGATCTAAGGATTGATTTTACCTGTTACCCATGAATTTAATCATGCAACTTACAGAAGGACTCAAGCAATAATATTAATACCTTATCAAGTCATGGCCTGTCATGGACTAGATCTGCATGTCTGTCCCCTCTGTCAGTTGATATGTTTGTTTTTGTGTTCTTTACAGTGACCAGTAAGATGCCCTGTGCAGCCATGGATACTATAAAAATTAAGAAAAGGATTTTGATCCTTTTCCTGATTTGATCTTGTTGTAGTTGTACATTTTTATTCAAGTTATTCATTTCACAAAATAAATTGTAAATTATTTCCCTGAATTATTTGTAAGACATGAAATTTGTCTTAATTTTGACAAAATTTTATTACAGGTGATTATGTTGTCATGACTATATATTTCGAATTAAGTAGAAGAATGGGATACTTCACTATTCAGACATACATTCCTTGTATACTGACTGTGGTTTTATCCTGGGTGTCATTCTGGATCAAAAAAGATGCTACACCAGCAAGAACAGCATTGGGTGAGTTTCAAAAAATCTCTCCTACCATTTCATGTAATTTTAATATAGAAGCATTTATAAAAATACCTTCAGTGAAAGAGATTTAGTTTAAATGTGAATGACCTAATTTTAAGGTTAATCTATGCTTGAATTTTTTTTTAAGTAGCCAAGTTAGGTTGTTCTTTCTGACAATGGAATTCCATGTTGTGCTACTTAAATTAGGTTGGGGTTAGACATTCATAATTATCGATTGTGTCATCTGATACTATAAGCTGATATGATCACAAAAATATAGACACATCTTGGAACCTGTCAACTCAAAATTCTCACAACATTTGTGGCGGGAAACAGAACTTGCCACACACCTGTGAGGACTGAAGACCCACTATCAGTAAAACAGCTTCTCAATAAAAGAAGCTCTGCTTGTTTATAGCAACTTTACCACTGAACATGAAAATGATCATTCTTTTCAGCTGTGATCTACACACTAAAACTCAGTCTTTTTATGAGTTTTTCCTCTGTCTCCCAAAGTCCTCTTAGTAAAACACTGAAGTTCAGTAGTTTTAAAACTGTGCAACATATTTTGTCACTTTTTCTTTATGATAATAATTTTCCCTTTCCATGTTTTGATTTTTGAAGACAGGTAATATATAAGACTGAATATAGAAGTTGTTTCTCCTTACAAATTTCTTCCAGACAAGAGGGATCTGCATCAATTTCAAATCCTTGCAATGTCTTTCATATTTATATTGTGCTTTTTCTGTGTTTGATTTTTTATTCTTTATTTGATTGTTCAACAACAAAGTACTATTTGAGATAAACTAGCCTGTAATATCCTCCACCTATACTAGTTTTGCATGCTTATAAAAATACATGATAGAATTGCTAAATCATCAAAGATATTAACACAAATTAGTAACTACTCTTGGGCTTATGACCTTACACTTACAAATGTTAGGTGCATTGTACACAAGACATTTAAAGATCAGCTTCCAAATAATATAATATGTGGTTATGTTTATACAGGACTATGAAAGTCCTACAGAGAATAATTGTTGTGGGATAAAGAGCAGAAAGATATTAGAACTACACAGTGCTGTCAGATAACAGATTTACAGCCCAGAGAGTGGAGAAACATCATTAACACTAAGATGTTTAACTGAGACACCAGAAAATCTGTGCATAGAAATGAAGGGGTGCTCTAGATCTCCTTTAATAAAGCTTAAACCAAGCAATGACAAGATCAAGGACAAACACCAGTAAATTAACTGTCTGTAGTAAGAAAGAATTTGATAGACTTTAAAAAAAAAAATAGCCCAGACTCCTTATGATGTATCACTCACAATATAGAGTATACAATAATATTAGACATTCTAAGAAGCAAAAAAATGTGACCTATGATCAAGAAAAAAAAAAAGACTTAATAGACAAAGACAACTCTAATGTTGAATCAGTAGACATGGGTTTTTAAAAACAGCTGTTATAACAATGTCCAGGGACTTAAAGGAAAATATGATCGTAATGAATGAATACATGGGTTATCACACCAGAAAAGTATATTAAAAAGAAATTCTAGAATGAAATATATAATTTCTTCATTGAAAAATTTGTTAAATGTACGTAAGATTAAAGATAGCAGAACAAAAAAGTTATGTAAAAGGGAAGACCACCAAATAAAATTTATCTAATCTGAAGAACACAGGAATAAAAAGATTAAAAGAATGAACAAAGCCTTAGTGTTCAGTAGTATAATATGAATATGTATAACATAACAGTAACTGAGGTTCCAGAATAATAAGAGAAAAAGAATGAGGCCAAAAATTTTTGAAGAAATTCCCAAGTTTACTGAAAAACACCAACCTCCAAATCCAAGCAGTTTATGGAGATATAAATAGGAGAAATACAAAGAAAACCACCATAGTCCAAATCTTGAAAATTAAAAATAAAGAAAATTTCTGAAAGCAGCTAAATTAAAAATGTCCTATTGTTGCTCTATGAATTAGTATTAAACGTGTTTTGGGGACAGGATTGTCTTAAGAGTTTTACAGAGCTTTGCCCTGAAAGAATATGTGAACACGTCAGTTTGCATTTTGAATGCTGTTACACTCGGAAGGGCGTCTCTGAAAGGCAGTAGCGGCTGTATCCCATGAGGCGCCCCGTTTCTCAGACCTAAAGGATTGGATTTGCTTTGTAAAGCACAAGTGAATCTGTTAAAAACTATGGGCTGAGAACTGACAATGGAGTGCCCTCCAGAACAAACAGCTTCCCGGAAACGATAGCTTCCCGAATGGCTAAAAGCAAAGCTTTTCTTTAAACCACTCTAGGCTACCTGTCTCCATTCACAATAACCTAATAAACATGGAGCTTACATATCTCTGTTTAACCCCTCTGTTTAAATGATAAACTTACCTTAGAATTTAGAAATTAACCTTTGAAAGACTTTGTAACCGTTTGCTCACGTAAATAGAATTA